>JAVJIF010010733.1:0-167784 GCA_038442645.1 Agave tequilana
AGGGTTTCTTTAGCTATTTCTTTAAAATTTCTGCAAGTTTGTAATTTTGTTTTGAGTACATTGTTGAGGAGGAGAAGGAGCTTGTATTTGGGAGACGTTTTTCGAATAAAGGTTACCTTTTTCCCATTTAATTCTCTGCTATTTAATCTTGTTTTTATTCTGTGATCTCTCTGGTTTAGGTTTTAATCTGTGATCTTCTGATTTATTTGTTTCATTTCTTTCTCATTCTTCTTATTAAACAACATAAAAAAAATTAAATAAATTGAAAAGATAAAAAAAAAATGATGAACTAATTTCCTATTGTGGTTTGCTGAAATTCTTAAAGCAACCCTAGAGCAGTTAAGCATTGATCGGATTGATGACATTTTTTTTAGAAATCCTAGGTTTAAAGTAGATTGCTTGAAGACTAAATGATGATTAGTTTCATAATCTAAAGTCACACCTTTAAGTAATTTTTCACATTTCATGCTTAAGAACTTTGACAACGTAACTTCAAGGTAAATCTTCTCTTACGTTGTGCTTAGATGTTAGGATGAAAACGTGTTGGATTTTTAGGAGTGTCGCTAGTAAGATTCTACAATCTTTTTCTCTTGCTTGCATATCCTCTAGAAAACCTAGGATGGAGTCCATATATTCCAATATGATGATCAATATCCTTAACTTGCACTATGGGTTGTGGTAGAATATCAGTAAAACCACATCTTTCCATTCATATATATATATTTCAAATCTAATCTCTTTTCTCATATTTTGAAGATACAGAGGAATCGGCCGAAAAGCTTGCATCGCATCCTTCCCTGAGGATCACGACCCGCTTTGGAGCTTGCTACAGCGGATAGCATTGAGATTAAGAACTCTACACTTCAATTTCTTATTTACAAATTCTTAATTCTCAATCAAAATTTTGGCGCCGTTGCTGGGGAAGGAACAGCACGATTTCCTCAATCTAATTATTTTTTATTCTTTCTGTTTGCAGATACAGAGAACAGGAAAACAAAGCAGCAGCAAGGACACATAGCAACTCTGTGCCTCTGCCCTCGAAGGCAGAGCATCAGAGCCTACTTCTTTGCCGCGGGTCCGCGGCAATTGCCGCATTTCCGCGGCAAGAGTAGTTCACTACTTATCAAATTTCTGCAGGTTGCTCAGAATTGCAAATACTGCTTACTGCTGTGATTAAATTTCTCTGTGATCACTCTGCAACTGCTAATTAATAACATTAACCCATTTGTTGATAATAAAAAAAAATAGACTCTTGCATTTAGGGCACGTGTCTATTTAATTTTTTTAATTCTGTTGAAGAGTGCTGGCGACAAGGTACGTCTGCATTGCATATAGATTAGGAAACACTCTTGACTGTTTACTGCTTTTTGAGTGATTACTTTTCTACTGCTTTACACGTACACAAAAATATTTTAAGGGCATAACCATAAATAAGATAAGGTGGGGATTTCATCACCCTTCCTTGGCCCACAAATCATATCCGTCACACTCACAACCCTAACCTTAAGTAAAATTTGACTAGACGTTGGCCCTAGGTTAACTCGGACTCAATAGGAGGTTGACCTAAGGAGGAAAATTGTTCGAAATTAACTCTTGTCAAATCGGTGTCTAGGCAGGGGATTGAGGGCCGAAAGCCCGAAGAACGGTGGTTATTTAATTAAGAACGTCTCTGACGGAAAACCTCCCACCGGTCTTGCCACCTACCTGGCCGATTAGCTTGTGGTTAACGTCGACAATAGACCTCCTAAGGACAGTCTAAAGTTAGGAGTCGTCTAGGTCAAGGATAACCCTAGAATAGGATTTTTTTGTTTTTCTTTTTTGGTTGATTGGGTGAACTTGTTTGCTAATTGTGCATGTCCGCTTGGTCGAGAGACCCACTTACATCCAGGTTAACTAGGACTAGTTCACCACCCGAGCAAAAGCCCGACTCACACATGGCACAACCGCCGTCACTCCAAGATAGGATCTATCCTATCAGGACCTCTCTTCCTTCTTGCATCAAGCTTACCGATGAAGGTGTTGACCCATTTGAGCTTAAGCCACAATACATCAACACCCTTCTCAAATTTCATGGACTTGAATCCGAGGATGCATACTTCTTCATAAGGGAATTTGAGGAAGTATGTCTCATGATGAATATTCCTAAGTTGGGAAAAGATGACATCAAACTTAGGTTTGTCCCCTTTGCTTTGAAGGATTTAGCAAAGAAATGGCTCTACAGTCTAGAGGTAGGTTCTATATCTTCTTGGGATAATTTCGTTAAGGCCTTCTTAAAGAAATTTTATCCCGTTCACAAGATTGCACTGATTAGGAAGAATATCCTACAGTTTAAGCAAACAGCAAATGAGCCTTTTTGGAAATATTTCGAACGTTTTAAGGACCTCCTTGCCCAATGCCCTCACCATGGGATAGAGAATGGCGACTTTGCCAAGTTGTATATGATGGATTAGAATATCAAACTAAAACGTTGTTAGAATCCATGTGCCAAGGAGGATTTATGAAAAAGAATGAAAATGAAGGATGGCTATTGTATGAGGAATTAGCTGAAAATACCATCCAATGGGAACCTACTCCGGAAAAATTTAGGACTAATGACCCTACTTCTTCTAAAGGAGGTATCCATTCCATTGAGGCCAACATAGCAACCGATGCTAAGTTAGCTGCTGTTATGCGAAGACTAGAGGCTCTTGAAACTAAAGAGCCAGTCTCTGTGAACCAAGTCAGCCCAACATCTTCAGCGGGCTGTACTTATTGTCAAGATATGAACCATGTGTTCGAGGAATGTCCTGTCTTCATCGCGCATCAAAGCTGCCCGAACATATGAGTGCGGCCTTCATACGGCCCGCCAACAATCCATATTCGCCCACCTGCAATCCCGGTTGGAGAAACCATCCCAATCTTTCATGGGGCCCAAGCAACAATGATCAAACTAGGCCCAAATTCTCCAACAATTTCCAAAATCCACCCTATCAAAATCCTCCACCTCTTTCCAATATTCACAAATGGAAACAAGGCTCTCCAATATGGAAAGAAAGGTGGACACTCTCGTTAAAAGCAACGACACGCTGGCTCAAGTCTTGACTAGGATAGAGATGCAAATAAATCAGCAAGAAAGGCAAAAGGGTACTCTACCTAGTCAACCATTCCCAAACCCTAGGAACTCTAGTCAAGCTCACTTGGCTGAAGAGAATCATATGAGTCAGTGCAATGCGATTCATACATTGGGTCGGGAAAACAAGTTGATAACCAAGTATCAACACCATCAAGTTCTAAACAAGCATTCAGCTTGCCTGATCCCACTCCATCTCAACTTGATGCCAACAACACTAAAAAAGACAAGTCAGCCGAAGATATGCACAAGCCCATCGCATCCTACCCAAATAGGCTTAAAGATAAGCAATGTGCACAAATGGATAAGGTACGCGAGATTTTTAATCAAGTCAAGATCAATATACCTCTTCTTGATGCAATCCAATAAGTCCCTAGTTATGCTAAGTTTATTAAGGACATGTGCACAAAGAAGAGAAAGACTAATGTGCCCAAGAAGGTTTTTCTAGCCACTAACATTAGTGAGCTATTATCCAACCAGATCCCTGTCAAGTATAAGGACCCTGGTTGCCCCGCCATCTCTTGCACAATAGGTCAAACTGCAATTAAGCATGCACTTCTTGATTTGGGAGCAAGTATCAACTTACTCCCCTTCTCAGTCTACCAACAACTTGGGTTGGGCGAGCTTAGTCCGACTAAGGTTACAATCCAATTAGCTGACCGATCCGTAAAAATTCCCAAAGGAGAAATTACCGATGTGCTCATCCGAGTTGGGGAGTTTATCTACCCAGTAGATTTTATTGTTCTGGAGACCGAACCTGTATCCACTCTTCGGTCTCAAACTCCCGTTATCTTAGGGCGTCCGTTCCTTGCAACTGCAAATGCGATCATAAATTGTAGGAATGGATCCATGAGGTTGACCTTTGGAAACATGACTAAAGAGGTCAATATCTTCAACCGGAAAAACAATCTCGTAAGATAAAAGACCAAACATTTGAGGTAAACTTCATTGAGAACATTTGTGAAAAAGAAAGTGAAAATGAGTCTCTATTTCTTGACAAGTTATTTGAGGATAGATGCGATTTTAGTGATAAGACGACACATGTTGGGGATTATAATTTTAGAGTTCCCTTTAAAAAACGAAGATTTGATCTGAGTATCTTCAATGAGCCAAGCATTGAAATATCGCAAGAGAATATAGTTCAAGAATCTCCGATTGACTTAACTTTCGAAAGCCTCTTTGAAAAAGAACTCCTGTGTTTAGATACATCGATTAAGGAGATGTTGGTTAATTATTCACTTCCCGGGAAAAGTGTTTATTTAAGTTTTGAGGAGATGTACGGAACTGAGCTAGAATTTCTCGGCATTCATAGTAAGGAAGTTCCAACTGAAAGGCGTGATGAATTTTTGAATAATGGATGTGGACATATAATGAGGAAGAGCCTAAAGAAGATGAAACTGGGAAGAAAGAGAGTTAAAACAAAAATGTTGGTCTCCCCATTGTGCCTTATAAAGAGAACCCATTGGAATGATGGGAAACGAGCTAGAGGGATGAATCCTAAGCAGCTCTAGGTAAGAGTGATACATGTGTTGTACATACAATGGTATACTATTATTCTTTGTCTCTCTTTATACTTTATTTCATACATTGAGGATAATGCATTAGACAAGTGTGGGGGAGGGTTTACTAACATAAAAAAAAATTAAATAAAATAAAAAATAAAAATTAAAAAATTAAAAAATTAAAAAAAAATTTATAAAAAGGACAGTATTTTTGACTTATTTTTTGAAAGAAACCTAAGTTAGTTTTAAGGATTAGGAAAATCATGATTAGGATTTCTAAAGACTTGGTCAAAATAAATAAATTGTTTAATTTTTAGGTATAGGAGGAGAAATTGAATAAATAATTAGTATTAATTTTTACCTTAATGAAATGTGCATTCCTAGTGCACATATCTAGGATTCTAAGACAAAGACTCTTGTGCCCTATATATATAAAAAAAAAAATATTTCACTGATTAAGCTGGATACATGGCCTCAAGAAGCATAAGTATTCATGCCTAAAGGTGATTGTATAAATAAAAACCTTAGTTTTGTGGCTAGTTCACTCGAATTTGAGTCCGCGGGGTGTTTTCTCACCTGGTGCCCTAAAACCTACCGGTTTGGGAGCCACCGACTTTAAGTTCGTTACATGGGTGGATTAGAAAGCTTAAGAAAACTAAGAAATATTATGCATGTATTAACACATCTATTAGTCAATTAGTTAGGTATGAGGGCCTCAAG
Organism: Agave tequilana; assembly: GCA_038442645.1. NCBI lineage: Eukaryota > Viridiplantae > Streptophyta > Magnoliopsida > Asparagales > Asparagaceae > Agave > Agave tequilana. The sequence continues at coordinate 5,332 of JAVJIF010010733.1, forward strand.
AAGCCTTGACACTTACACAAAAGAAAATTAGATGAGTTATACATGCTTAAAAAAAATTTAAAAAAAAAATATTATCTAATAGTCAATTAGTTAGGTATGAGGGCCTCAAGAAGCCTTGATACTTACACGAAAGAAAATTAGATGAAGTTACAAAATAATAAAGAGGCATGAGAGTCCAAGTTAAGGAATTCCTAGCAAAGTTACAAGGATGCATATGATTTTTGTAACGAAAAGACTATACAAACATTCAATTTTGATCCTTACCTAAAATAAATAACAATTCACTTTATTAAGACTAAGTTTAAGAATGAATAAAATGATAATCCTAAAACTTATAGACTACTTAGTCTCTTCAAATATAATTCGAATATTCTCCTTTTATATGGATTTTGTGGGTGTAATGCGCTGAAAACCCTTACGAGACAACACTCGTCCTCTAGGGTAACCTAGAGGTTTAACGGCTTATTGCACATGCTAAATGCAACCGTGATTCCTACGAAAGTGAGTTAGCTAGTTTAGTTTTTCTTTTTCTTTTTGATTTTTACTCGAGGACGAGCAAAAAGATAAGTGGGGGGTGTGATTGGTAGTGAAAAATGCATAATTGTCATCATATTTACCATCACATTTTCATATTTATTCATATAATTCTGCACATTTGCTAATATTTTGTTATTTAATGTGTGCAGGCCTTGAGTATGGAATTAAATAAAGAATTAAAGCTTAATGAAGCCCAAAAGCCCATATCCAAGCCCAAGTCCAAGTCCAGGTGCAAAAGTGCAATTACAAGAAGTCAAAAGTGCAAATACAAATTGTAAAAATTGCAAATACTACAAAGAGGGAAAGGATAGAATTCTATTCTACCCTAAATGCTTGGTGGATGAGGATAAATAAGAGTGCAAGGATGAGATCATTTTTGAAGGGATTTGGATTTAGGGTAACTTGATTTCTAAGTTATCTCGAAAATCCAAAATGAAGAGACAGGATCCAGCTTCCAGAAGCATATGCCTAGATGGACGGATCAGGAGAAGCCACCGCCAAAGCGCGTGGCCATCTGCCACTGTTGGGCCGCGAAAACGCGGCCAGAGCCGCGTTTCCACGGCAAAGAAGATGAGATTGCGTACCAAATTTGGTGGCTAGGCTCTATCAGGACTCTATCACCTTCTGCACCTATAAATACCCCTGCAAGCGCAGCAGAGAGGGCATCCAGAGAGAGATTAGGGTTTTCTTTAGCTATTTCTTTAAAATTTCTGCAAGTTTGTAATTTTGTTTTGAGTACATTGTGGAGGAGAAGGAGCTTGTATTTGGGAGACGTTTTTCGAATAAAGGTTACCTTTTTCCCATTTAATTCTCTGCTATTTATTTTGTTTTTATTCTGTGATCTCTCTGGTTTAGTTTTAATCTGTGATCTTCTGATTTATTTGTTTCCTTTCTTTCTCAATTCTTCTTATTAAATAACATAAAAAAAAATTAAATAAATTGAAAAGATAAAAAAAATGATGAACTAATTTCCTATTGTGGTTTGCTGAAATTCTTAAAGCAACCCTAGAGCAGTTAACATTGATCGGATTGATGACATTTTTTTTTAGAAACCCTAGGTTTAAAGTAGATTGCTTGAAGACTAAATGATGATTAGTTTCATAATCTAAAATCACACCTTTAAGTAATTTTTCACATTTCATGCTTAAGAACTTTGACAACGTAACTTCAAGGTAAATCTTCTCTTACGTTGTGCTTAGATGTTAGGATGAAAACGTGTTGGATTTTTAGGAGTGTCGCTAGTAAGATTCTACAATCTTTTTCTCTTGCTTGCATATCCTCTAGAAAACCTAGGATGGAGTCCATATATTCCAATATGATGATCAATATCCTTAACTTGCACTATGGGTTGTGGTAGAATATCAGTAAAATCACATCTTTCCATTCATATATATATTTCAAATCTAATTTCTTTTCTCATATTTTGAAGATACAGAGGAATCGGCCGAAAAGCTTGCATCGCATCCTTCCCTGAGGATCACGACCCGCTTTGGAGCTTGCTACAGCGGATAGCATTGAGACTAAGAACTCTACACTTCAATTTCTTATTTACAAATTCTTAATTCTCAATCAGTCCCCTTTCCACGCTTCGTCGTTGGTGGCCTGCAAAAAGCCTCCGTCAATGCACGAAGGCCTCTCTGGATACAGCATACCATGGCCGAAAGAAGTCCCAGAGGACGACCATGAACCAAACGAACAGCGGGCAGCAAAACATTCGGATGAACGATGTCACCCGAAGAAGACGGCACCACGCACCTCTTCAACCAGACTGTTAAGAAACCAGCCAGAAGTGCCTTCCGGGACATCGGCCTGCGAGCCTGATGATGGAAGCTTCGAAGAACATCACCCTGCCCATAGGGACCATCGTCTTCCTTCACAACTAGATCCCCTTGGGAGTGCTTTCGCATCCGGTCAAAGATGTCTTCATCAGCAACTCCATAGTGAGCCGCTTCAGGAGTATTCTCCATATCTGGGAACAAATAGTCTCCCCAGCTTTTCAAGCTACAGGAGGTCCCCTTATTGCCCCCATGCATACTGGAGCAAATATACAAATGGCACATTAGCTCCTGTAGGTCTCGAACAAGGCAGGCTCCTGCTTCTCCAGAAGAGCCAATTCTGCCTCGCACGGGAAATATTCTTCATAGGGAAGAGACCCAAAAGGCAGAGCAGAGGACTTCCCACATCTCATGCAAGGCCATACCCAACTCACCGACGGGGGTGAAGAAAGTCCCCGAAGCTGGGCAGTACAATTCAAAAATAGCGTAAAAGCACGCCACGTTCACCTCAATACCATAGCAGGTCGCCCTGACGGCCTCGTAGAGGTTCAGCCTCTCCAAATCCCCCTCGAAATGAGCAAGGATGTAGGTAGTCAAATCCGCCCACCATGCCTTCGGAGGGTGAATCCAGCCTGGAGTCCTGAAGTCAGTAGCTGGGTAGTTCCCATTGACCTTGCAGAATTGGTTGCCAAAGGTCAGCGCCACTGCAGGATTCTCGCCCACTAGGATCTCTCGTGACACATTCCCAGGATGCATGCCCATTATGCATGAGGAGGCCCCGCTCTTGCATAACCCGGAAATTGAAGCATCAATTTTCCTATGTGAACGGAGTCAGCACTCCGGCTCACTTCCACGACATCTTCCGAGCCTACGTCACGCACTGGAGGGAAGACAAAGAAAAATGGCACTTGTTGGACGGAAGGTAGAACCTCTCGCCATCCAACTGGAAAATCCGCTGCCCTTCCCCTGCATGTAGTTGATGGTCAGGGTCTAGTGCGGCATCCCCGAACATGAAATCAGGCTTCCTATAAATTTGACGGTCGACATCTTCAAGGGGAGCTGTGGTCAGGATACTCCTCGTGGTATATTGATCACTACCATGAATAAGCGTATCTCTGACGAGAGAACTCCGCTCACTGAACAGAGAAGCCTGCCCTTGAAATTGCAAGCTGATATTGCCATCCGATCCCATGGTCATCCCGAACAGGTTGTTTGAGGGACCAGGAGTATAGTGCACTGTAAGAACAAAGAGAAACTGCGATTAGTTCATCAGCCGAAAGAGGGCTAAAACCAGGAAGCAAAATTTGACAAGGCATAGCCTCGCCCTCTGAGCGAGACTGGCCTAACGATAGTTTCGCCTAGAAGCTTAGCTTCGCAGCTGCAGTGAAACTCCGCGCCACGAAGACAGGATGCAGGAAAATATCCAAGTGTTAGCTTCGCTTTAGAAGCTTGACTTCGAACGACAGGATGTGACAAAACTTCGAAGGATAACTTCGTCAGAAGGGCATTACGGTCCTTTTCTGTCAAATTTCAAAGGACAGCTTCGCATCCTGTCATTCAACAGGATGTGAACCGCCTAAAGGTTAACTTCGCTTGGAAGCTTGAGGAAGAACTCTTCAGTTCTTGGATTCCCGATCAAGAAATCAAGGTAAAATTAGGGAATGGGACTCCCGAAAATCATGAGACCATGATTGTTCTCATGTTGGATTCATCCAAAGACAGCCAGAAATCAGCTTTAAAGGAGAGACGGCAGTCTCTAATCAAAAGGGAAAGTTCCCTACCGGCGATTGGTCGTTCGATGACCGGAGGAGGAAAAGGACCCTCCGCTGCAGAAGTTGCCACTTCTTTCCCGCTCGTCTCTTGGGCGCCATTGAAGGGCTGCGGAAGCTTTCAGTTTTCTTTAATGGAAAGGAAAGAGGAAGAAGAAGAGGCTAAAGGTCTCTAAAAATTTCAAGTGAAGAGATCTGTCCTCTCTACAGTCCAATCGGACTTTTATAGGCCAATGAGCGCCTGAAACGACGCCTCGAAAAGAGTACGGGCTGTCGTTTCAAATTAATTTGAAACGCCGCCTAAAGCGCCTTCCCGAGAAGCGCTGATTCAGCCACTAAGGCTTAACTTCGCCAATGAGCCGAAGTGCGGACTTCGCACAAGTTCATCAAGAACTTCGCCAAAAGGGTTGCCTTAGCCCGTTAAAGGCACAGTTCGCCGACATGCCAGCATCACGCGAAGCTCATTTAAAAAAAAAATGACCTTATCCTTAACTCTGCACAAAGTTTAGCCCCGCTATGGCCAAATTCTCAATGAAGGCAGGCAAAAATCAGATGAGCAGAAGATAAACCTTCATTGATTTAAGAGCAAAGGTACATTGATATTACATCAAGGTTTTGTTTCATACAACAGAATCATTTGCTCAGCAAGGTGATTTGCGCAAAAGGCATACAAGTGGTTTTATCTGCTTCCAGACCAGACCAACTGGACACGAAAGGCCTTCCTCCTGCACAAGGCAGTAACCAGTTGTGCCACGAGGACACGGCCATAATTCTCCACAAAAATGGTACATTTTGCCACCAGGAAGCTGGATCACCAAAGTTGAAAGTTGGCAATGAACTTATCGCCGCCAACATGATAGATCACCTATAATGGGAATTGGCAGTGATGTCAGTGATCTCACAGGTGTGACATCCGCCTTCCCGAAGTGGATCATTTCGGATAAGCGGCTACCAGCCTCACCTCAGAACGAATCATCTCGTATAAGAGGCTGCCAATAACCTCTGGGACACACATCAGCTGCCCCAAGTTGTTCCTCCTGCTTAAAAGTAAAGCTTCAACCGGGGAAGCATAAGGCAACTTTTCGGTCTCTTTCATCAAGACACAAGATCGGCGAACATAGCTCACTGCAATGCAAAATTGGAGCAAGTTAGCAGTTAAACACAAAAGATACTGCAAAAGCGCTAAAGCCGAATCCTTTGGGGCGAAGTAATCCGATTTCGATTGGAGCAGAGGATAAGCCTCGCTTGCACAGTGATGATGGGCTAGCTCAGCAAACGCCAAGTCCTAACCTCGCCTATATGGCTAAGCCAGACTGATCCTATGGGACACAGTCTTAGCCTCACCTATATGGCAAGACTGGCTCAACCTTGAAGAAACTAAGTCCCAAGTTCTGCCTGTGCAGCGGACTTAACATGCAGTGATCTTTCTCTGTCCAAGTCAAGATGATAGCTTCGCTGGGAAGCTATGCTGAAATCCTTCTCCGCGGATCAGTTAAATGGAGAACAAGGGAAGCTAATCCCTGAAGCAGCCGCGAAAGCTGAATTAAGGGAGATGAATTCCCTAAAGTTGGTGAAGTCGTTGAATGATCAAGACTTACCGGTCCTTGGCCGGGTAATAACCAGAGTGGGCATTCCCACTACTTCAGAGATCTGAGTATCTCTCTTAACCAAGAGAAGAAGAGAAGAGCAAATCACTTCTCTCTTCAGAGGACCTCAAGTGTCCTATTTATAGGCCCCATGGCCTGAGCGCTGCTGCCTCAAGCGTGGAAGCACGAGCGCATTTAAGGCATTTACTGCGCCTTGAGAACAGGGATGGTTTCCCTTGGAACCGTGCAAAGGGAGAAACGTCTCCCTCATAAAGGCACTTATTGCGCCTTGAAGAAAGGGAATATCCTCCCTTGGAAACGTGCAAATCGGAGAATATCTCCCTCGATCAGCACGAAGAAAGGAGTAATCCTCCTCGTAACTGGCCCACGGCAGTTGGCCTGGGAAAGCGACAGATGTTCCAGAGCGAACTTATCTAGCTGCGAAGCTGCCCAGACGCGAGTCTACATGATTCCTCGGCGAATCTACATCCCAAAGCAGGATTTAAAGCGAAGCTGAACTCAACCATCATGGCGACGTTCATACTCCACACACCACCAATCAAAGCAGTTCAAAGTATTTCAAAGTCTGAGCCATTGCAGACTCTTGAAAACTTTGAAGGGGGTCTTGTTGACACTTAAAAAAGACAAGATTCTTATTAGTCTAAACAATGTCTAAACTTGTTAACATTTACAAAAGACAAGTAACAGACGAGCTGAAGACCAGTTTTTCACCCATCTCCGAGGACAAGGAAGCAACTTGGACTCCACTGATCCAGCAAGCAGACAGTGAACCCGGATTGTTTCTAAACAGACCTCAGCAGGTCTAAGGTGCTAGCACTTAGCATCGCATGAGCCCAAAGGGATAGCCTCGCTTGAGAGGCTAATATCACTCGACTTCGCCTCGAAGCCATTCGAAGCCTCGCCAGGAAGCTAACTCGCAACTTCGCAACAGAGGACTTCCAGCTCCGCCAAAGGGTTTCTTTCGAACTTCGCCAGAAGCTGCATCTAGCTCCGCTACGAGCTCAATGCGGACAGCTCCGCTATTGGTCTGCTATGGTCAACTCTGACCAATCAAATCTCCGGATGAGATCGGATCCAATCAGATCAAATCCAATTAAGATCAAATCAGAGATCAAAATTTGGCAGTTGATTGCCACAATCTCTTGACTCTTCTAAAAACGAGTAAGAAGATCAGGGGAAATCCTCCAACGATATGGAAAGGATCAAGAAGATCAACCGACCTGCCAATTCTAGCTTCGCAGAAGCTGATCCTAGCCTCGCAGCAAGGCTACTTTCCAGATTTAAACAGATTCGATTCAATCTGTTTCTATATTTCAAGGAACGATTATACCCTTGCTCTCCCTATAAATAGCCCGCCAGGGGTACAAGGAGAGAGGATCAGAGAAAAAGAGGACTCCACAAGCAGAGGCTTCTTCACGACGCACCGTGCGCTCTCGAATTCAGAGACCTTTTAGAGAATTGCTTTCTCTATCCAGGGTGTTGATACCCTAACATTGTCCTTCTTCTCAAGGAATCTCCGGAACCAGGCGAGAAGGAATTCCTAATTGAAGGCGGTTTTTGAGAAGCAGCAAGAGGGTTCTACCAACCCTCTATTCTCTGATTCCCGGAACCAGGCGAGAAGGGAATCTCATCGCTCGCATCGTCAAAGGGACAAAGTGGTCGCGCGCTGACCAGACTCCTATCGGCACACTTCTCCAGAATCTCTGAGGAGATCTACTTGTAATCTTTTAAGAATACTTGTAATTTAGCTCCTCAACCCTTTTTTTTGTAAGTTTTTCCCCTTTGCGAATATAATGGAAAACAGTAATTAATATGACAATAAGAGCATGCAAGATATAAACACAAGTGAGAGATATAGAGAGAGCAATCACAAACACGAGAGAATTATTTTGAGGTTCAAGTACCCTTGCTCTATGTCCCCGCCTTCAACACTATAAAGGATTTCCACTATAAATGATCCCATCGGATCACTCGGTGCCGCAACACCTACAAGCGAGTTCACATTAGAACTCCTTTGGACTCTCTAGTCGCTCTCTTGTTCCCGCAAGAACAACACACGCAAGCACACTAACTTGCCGAGGCCGCACCTCTACACCGAGCTCCCACTAGAACTCGAAACAACGCGAACCCGTAAGTCCGCCTCCTCAAATACAAGAAATGAATACTTGGTGATTTAAACACTTTGATCACCTAAAACCACTCTCACAACAACTTTCCTATAGGAATGATATAGCAATGGAAAGCTCAAGTATGTGTGAGAAAACTAGGATTGATTTGGTGGTGAAAAACTCAAGAAATCTCTTTTACAAAACACTCTTGAAAAACTCTCCTTTTGATATGGAAGTATTGGCTCTAAAACAAGTGGAGATAAACACCTAATAGTGTAGTAAAAACTATCTTGAAATCCCACTTAAAATCTTGTGGAAAACAGTCCAAACGGCCCCAATATATAGACCTCACAATTATAGCCGTTGGGGTCCAACTCAGCAGAATTCTCTGCTGTCGGTCGACCAGCCGGTCGACCACCAACGGTCGGATTTTTGACTGTTGTGCCACCGGTCGACTGGTCAGTCGACCGTAAACTGGCAAATGATAAGCGATCGACCGCCCGGTCGACCAAGCCATTTTCAGAGAGCAGAGGCTCTCTGGCGGTCGACCGTGCGGTCGACCGGCCCTTGGCTGTGCACGTTTGTGCACATCGGTCGACCGCCCGGTCGACCGACTTCTGTCTCGGTCGACCGGTCAGTCGACCGGCAAAAGGCCAGTCCAACTACTTTAGGGATTTAAAACTTGTCTTTTACCTTCAATAAAATCCCATAAAATCTCATAAAATCTACAAAAATAAGTTTATTGATATATTTTGAAATCAAACATGTTTGATTAAAAATCAAAACATATTTCAAACATTTTGAACTATTTTTGTGATATAGAAATTTTGGCTTTAAATAAAATCCGTATTTTTCCGAATTGATTTTTTTTCAAAACTTCTTCAAATACAAAAATAAGATATTTTAAACACTTTTGAATCTTAGTGTGTATGGATATGATCCACTACACATATATGAGGAAATATCTATGTTTTTGATAATAAGCTCTAAAATAGTTTTGCTGAAACACATGTATACTTTAAAGCTTAAAAATCAAAACGGTATTTTTCTAAAACAAAAATGCTTTTATGAAAACATATTTAAATCTTTTGTGTATGTATATGAACTTGAGCAATCCACCAACTAATCTATCCTTTATATTTTATCTAGAAACAAAATCTTGACACTTACAAACTTGACACAAGTCTTCTGAAAATCTTCTCCTTCTTCTTCTTGACTTGGTCCAAAACTTTGACCCAATGAGTTAGACTCCTATTGAGTACTTGATGTGATCTTGATGCGCGAGCTCTTGAATTAACACGTGCTAGCTCTAAAACATGACTTTAAACTCCGTTATTGAAGCTAAACACCTACTAAGATCTTGATCAAATATCTGAGACTAATTAAACACAAAATTATTAGTACTATAGCTACATAAGTTAATCATCATCAAAACTAGAGTGATGGGCCTTTGGGCCAACAATCTCCCTCTTTTTGATGATGACAAAACTCATAGAGTTATATATGCATGGATTAAAGTTAGGCTTCATAGAAGCTCCCCCTTAACTCATGCATAACAATAAACAAATAGATATACAATTAAGTGCATAAAACTAAACAAACATCTATACATAAATAAGGAGATAAACAAGCATAAACTCAAATTCCAAAACCAAATTCTTCTCCCCATTTTGCTAAACAAAACATATATGCATAAATAAGATCTTTTGTATAAAACAAAAATAACAAAAACACTTCTTCCCTTTTTGTATAAAATAAGGAAAGGAAGTAAACATGCATATAAACTCATCAAATACTTCTCCCCCTTTTTGTCAAATCATCAACAAAGGGGTGAAAACAAATCAAACAATAAAGATATATATGCGATATACATTCATGAAGAGAGAGAGAGACGTGAAGTTAACTCCCCTGTATACATGCATTACATGAAGAAGGGATAACAAAACCCTAACTCACATAAAGCATAATATACAATGCATAAGTGGAGATGTGAAGCTCCCCCTACACACGGGTATCACATAAAGAAGAGATGTCAAGCTACTTAATATAAGATACACTCAACATGAATCCATATACAGAAGAGATGTTAAGCTCCCCTTGCATATAGGCAATATACATCAAGAAATTGTGAAACAAAATTTTGAATTTTCGTAAGTCAACAAAATAAATTTTGAGATACTATTTGTAAATAAACAAAATTTTGATACCAATCAAAATTTAAGCATTGTAAATTTTTGATACCAATTGAAATAAACAAACTTTAAGATACCCATTGAAATAAATAAAATTGTTGATTCAATTGAAATTTGAGGCATTGTAAACTTTGATACCAACTGAAAATAATGCATAAGCTTATCTAGATACCAATTAACATAAAAAAATTAGTCAAGTTTAGCATAAACATAATTTGTGCTTTGAACATGTAAGGATATTGTAAATTAAGCACAATCAAAACATATATATGTATGAAAAAGAAAATATCAATTGAAATTGATATTATTGAAACTTTAGAAGCATACATATATAGAAACAAGTATGAGTATACAAAAAAATATCAATTGTGATACCAATTGAAAATACAATGAGGATCAAGTATATAACTCATACTACCTCCCTATCATCCACATGTTTAAAAGATTTTCAATTTAGAGCATACAAGGCATGGTCACCTAACCATCCGCCCTTAAAGGGTAGAAGTTTTCAAAAATAGATTTTAAAATAGTTGTATATTGAAAACACTACCAAATGAAGAATGAATACTAGTTAAAAGTAATTTTTAAAAAAACTAGTTAAAGATCCTTCAAACATAAAACCAAAACATATGTCTATCATGAAACGTGCTAAAAACACAAGAGTTGACACTCGATATCTATAAAGCTCAAAAATTCTCATGAAAATAATATCATGAGTAAATAAATGAAGTGTGAGTACACAAGAATCATGTGAATAGCATTTTCATGAAAGTAGTCAATGAGGCTCAAAACATCAAATATGTACAAATCATAAAATTTTATTTAAAAAAATAAACTTCAAGGTATATGTATGATTTATCTAAAACTAACAATATACATACATATCCTAAACATAGATGAGTCCATAATAGTATTTGCATGAAGACAAGTGACTCAAGGGTATACATGTATATTTATTAGATTTGGACAAATATTACATATACATGAAGTAAAAACATGCACAAAGATAGGCAAAACAAGTATAAATGAAAGAATCATCAAAACTAGGTTATACATGTACATGTAATGAGTACAAATGAGTAATGAAGCATAAACATATAAAAATCAAGTGTTGCTCACTACTTGTACCAGTATATGCACAAGTTTTAATAAAAATTGCATTTAAACAAGTATTTATCACATGAAGAACAAGCTAAAACATGATCATAAAATATGCTAAAAATTATTAATGTAAAAGCATGTAAACTAAAAAAGGAGTTTAGAGATAGTTACCAAACTATAAGAACTATACTTCAAGTCTCCAAACATGGTGGTCGTCCCACCAAACCTCCTTGATAGCGGTGCATCAAATGTATGTCCATCAAGTCCATGTGCATTCACCACCAAGGCACCATTCCTCTCACATTTTGTGAGAGCCCACACCTATATCAAATATAAAAGGTGGGAATTTTGATACCCATTTTCTTTTGAGTCCACGGGGTTAGCATTATTTGAAACTCAAACATTTTTGTTAGCAAAATTTGGAGAATTTATCTTATCATAACAAAACTTTCCTAAATGGCCTTTCCGGCCGCAATGTGTACATTTGTACACCCTAATATGCACATGAAAATGAGTATGATCATGATGTGCAAAGTATGCATACGTATGCCGTGGGTGATGTGCATGAACATGTGGAGCTTGTTTCTTTGAAATAAGGTTTCCAATTTAGAATGGTTAAATGCACAATTGCTCAAAGTTGAGCTCAAGCAATCTATTCTATTTTTCAAAAATGTAATCTCATTTTTATCAACTGTAGTAGCATGAAAAGCATGATCAACAGTCTTTTTCTTTTTAGAAACATTTTTTCTTTTCAAGGAGTTGTTTTCTTCCAAAGCAATTTCCTTTTTTTTTCCACCAAAGAGATTTTATTTTTCAAGGATTTATTTCCTTCACAAATATTATTTAATTTAGAAGTCAAGGAAATATTCTCCTTTTTCAAAAATTCATTTTCTTTTAAAATACATGCAAATTTATTTTTAAAAGATTCATTTTCTTTTAAAATGGAATCATAATTATTTTTCAATTTTTTATTATCCTTTTTAAGCATGTCATACTTTTTAAGAAGTTGTTGACAAAATGAAGCAAGCTCTTCATAAGGCATGTCAACATCCTCATCAAGCTCGGATTCGGAGTTTACCTCAAGGGGGTTATCCCCTTGGACCATGTAGTATACGTTGGAAGCATCACTTCCATCATCCGAGTCACTCCCCGTATGGTATTGCTTTTGTTCGCCAAGGGAGATTATAGTGTTCCATACTACAAAAGCCGAATCAAAGTTAGAAACCCTAGATAAATACTCATTATTTAGGGTACTCTTTAAAGTATGGATGGCTTTTGCATTAGCCTCAATATGTTTGCCATTTAAAAGGTAAGAATCTTTAATAGTGACAAGATAAACATGAATGCCTAGGGCTTTAAGGTACATTGACATCTTAACTTTTCAAGTTTGGATGTTAAGAATATCAAACATGGGAGGTGTCATGAAATCCATGTGTGTGTAAATAAATATTGTGATTAGCTACAAAAGAGGATCTTTAACTCTAGGTTATTAGATCCAAATCAAGAGCACCAAGCTCTGATACTAATTGAAATTGCTTAGAGGGGGGTGAATAGGTGACTAGCTAATCTAATGATGAATTGCGGAATTAAAACTATTTAAGCAAACTAAAAACTATTTAGCTAAACACACCAAGTATAACACAAGAGTGTAGCCGAATTCCTGATGAAGAGTTTTGGGCTATCTCCTCGAGATTCCTCTGGATAAGAGTTGAGGTGTCGCTATGGCCCTCTTGGTTAAATACAAGTGTGAGCAAACAATCCCAAGCATATATCAATTTAAGCACAAGTATATATCAAGCAAGTAATGAATATGACAATAAGAGCATGCAAGATATAAACACAAGTGAGAGATAGAGAGAGAGCAATCACAAACACGGGAGAATTATTTCGAGATTCAAGCACCCTTGCTCTACGTCCCCGCCTTCAACACTATGAAGGATTTTCACTATAAACGATCCCACCGGATCACTCGGTGCCGCAACACCTACAAGCGAGTTCACACTAGAACTCCTTTGGACTCTCTAGTCCCTCTTTTGTTCCTGCAAGAAAAACACACGCAAGCACACTAGCTTGTCGAGGTCGCACCTCTACACCGAGCTCCCACTGGAACTCAAAACAAGGCGAACCCGCAAGTCCACCTCCTCAAATACAAGAAATGAACACTTGGTGATCTAAATACTTTGAACACCTAAAACCACTCTCACAACAACTCTCCTATAGGAATGATATAGTAATGGAAAGCTCAAGTATGTGTGAGAAAATTAGGATTGATTTGGTGGTGAAAAACTCAAGAAATCTCTTTTACAAAACACTCTTGAAAAACTCTCCTTTTGATATGGAAGTATTTGGCTCTAAAACAAGTGGAGATAAACACCTAATAGTTGTTTTCCATTGATTTGGGTAAGGGAAAACTTACAAAAAAAAGTGTGTTCGAGGAGCGAAATTATAAGTAATTGAAAAGAAAATTACAAGTAGATCTCCTCTGAGATTTCCAGGAAAATGTGCCGGTAGGAATCTGATCAGCGCGCGATCACTTTATCCCTTTGATGATGCAACCGGTCAGATGATCGAACTGCCTCCTAATAAGACTCCTTTCCGCTTGGTTCGGGGAATCGGATAACAGAGGATCGATAGAGCCCTCTCTAGGAATTCTGCTTCTCAAGCCAATCTCCTCTCTATCCTTGCGTGTCTCTCTCCGTCTCCGTCTCCGTCTGTCCCCCTTTTTGGATTAGCAAGGGGCTTATTTATAGCCAATGTGGGGTGTAACCGCCCCCTTGAATTCAGCAAGTCTGAATCAGCCATTAACTTCGCGCGAGGCTCGCAAATAACCTTGCCGTGAAGCTCTTTGAGAGCTTCTGGCGAAGCTAGAGGGTTCGTACGAACATCCTCCGGCCGTTATGGCTGATTCGTCTCTACTTAATGTGAGACGAAGTGGGCGGGTGTAACCGCCCACTTAAAGTGACGTTAATCCCACTAAATTAGTGGGGTTCACCCATTAATCCCTCGTGGGATTTTGAAACGGTCAACTTGATGACCTGGCAAAGCTCACTGCGGAGCTGGATCATGCGAAGCTAGATCACGCGAAGTTAGCTTGGGCGAAGCTAGTTATGCGAAGTTAGCTCATAGTTTCAGGCAAAGTTACCTTCAGAGCCTCGTGCGAAGCTGAGACAGTTCATAGCGGAGTTATAACCCAGCTAAGGTATAAGGCTTCTGGCGCGAAGATCCTAAATCAGCCCTTGGCAGGGCTAAACAGAAAGCTTCAGGCGAAGCTAATAGTTAGCCTCAAAGCGAAGCTATCAACCAAGCTCAGGCGAAGCTATTAGTTCTATGCGGAGCTATGAAGCTTATCTTGGGATTATACCCGGCTACGTATAGTGTCTTAGGCCAGCTTGGGTCTCTTCAAAGGCAACCTTGCTTACTATCTGCTTTACTGGATTTGTAATGTCAATGTTGCTGTCTTGTCTCTGGTCATCAGCTTGTCTTCGACTTATCTTTTATAGATGTCGATAAGTTAGACATTGTTCAGACCGGCTGAAAGTAAATGCGGGAGTTCTGTCTTTTTAAGTGTCAACAAGATCCCCTTCAAAGTTTTCGTGAATCTGCAATGGAATGGTTCAGATTTCGAAATAATTTGAACTGCTTTGATTGATGGTATGTGAATGTGAACGTCGCCTTTAATCCTGCTTTCGGATTGGAATAAGTTTGTCGAGGAATTGTAACAATCTGCATCCGTGTAGCTTCGCGCTTCTGGGTAGCTTCGCTTTCGGGCTTCCTGAAGTAGCTTCACTTCAAACTGGGTTGGAACAAGAGCATTATCCTCGCGCTCGCTGTGATGGAGAGGCGCTCCGTTCCCGAGGTCAACCGCTTTTGCGAGTTACGAGAGGAATTGCTCCCTTTTTAAGGTTAGAATAACCTATCTTGCATTAACGAGGGAGATTATTCCCTTTTTCGAAGTTCAAATAACTTCGTGCGCATTCCCGAGGGAGACTATTCTCTTTCTCAAGGTCAAGCATTTGAATGCTTTAAATTCGTCCGCGCTTTCAAGCTTGAAGTGGTAGCGGCGTAGTCAGGCCACAAGGCCTATAAATAGGACTCTTATAGTCCTTCTCAGATAAACATACTCCTCTCTTCTGGGAGGTTTGTTTATGATCTCTCCCCATTGCTCAAGCAAGGAGATTGAGGTTCCTGATGTAGTGGGGACTCTCACTCTGGTCATTACCCAATCAAGAATTGGCGAGCCTCGGCCATCCAGTGACTTTTAGGGAGTTTATCTCCCTTAATTTTCTTAGCTTTACCAGCTATCTTAGGGATTAAATTCCTTGGTCTTCGCATTTGGCTGACTTTTAGAGAAGGGTTTCAACCTTATTTCCAAGCTTCCCAATGAAGCTAGCATCTTTCCTGATTAAGCAAAAGATCTCTCCACGCAGGATTCCTACCTTGTTCTGCGAAGTATGCCATATAGGCGAGGTTTAGGACTTGACCTCTTTAAAGGTTGAGCCAGTCTTGCCATATAGGTGGGGTCAAGACTGCACCCCTCTGGGTCAGTCTGGCCTAGCCATATAGGCGAGGCTAGGATTTGGTCCCTTTTAAGACATCTCCAGCCTAACTGCCTTGGGCGGGGCTAAGACTTGGCTTATGCTGAGCTAGTCTGTCATTACTGTGTAAGCGGGGCTGTCCTCTGCTTAGCTGAAATCCATCTTCAAGGCACAACTGGGTCGGATCTGAATTGCTTCGCCCAAAGAATAAAGCTTTGACTTAGCTTTTTGTCCCTTCCTTTTATTTTCTATATTTAATGCTGACTTGTTTCCTGTTTGCATTGCAGCGAACTGTGCCCACCATCTTTCGTCTTGATGAAAGAGACCAAAAACTTGCCTCTTGATTTTCAAGTTGAAGTTTTGATCATAAGCAGGAGGAACATACTGGAGCGGCTGATGCGCATTCCGAGAAGAGGCCGGCAGTCGCTTATCCCAGATGATCCACTTTGGGAAGGGGCTGGTACTCGCTTATCCGAGATGATCCACTTCGGGAAGGGGCTGGTACTCGCTTATCCGAGATGGTCCACTTCGAGAAGGCGGACGTCACCAGTAAGGTCTCGAATCCTTCCTTTGCCAGTTTTGTTTAAGGAAGGTCCAGCTTTCAGGTAGCAACCAATCCTTTGCCAATTTTGATCAAAGAAGATCCAGCTCCTTGATGGCAACCAATCTCTCGTCAATTTTCATCAAAGAAGATCCAGCTTCTTGACGACAAAATATGCCATTAAACGAAGGATTACGACCTTGTGCAGGAGGAAGACCTTTCGTGTCCAGTTGGGATGGTTCATCACCCTGAAAGTAGATAGGATAATTTGTTTGCCTTTGGAGTAGTGATTCTGTTGTATAAAAGACAATCTTGATGTAGTATCAATGTATCTTCCCTTTTGAATCAATAAAAATGTTTTTTTTTACTTTGTTTCCCTCCTTTCTCTTTGCATTTCGAAAACACTTGGAATGGACTAGCTTAGGTAAGTCTTTTCTTTAGGAGGAAAGAAAAGCACTTAGCGGAGCTAAGCTTCTCGCGAAGCTGAAGACGGATTTTCAACTAAGTCAGGAACGAGTTTCGAGTGAAGCTAGCACAAAATTTCCATGAAGCTAGAGATGAGCTCTTAGCGGAGCTAAGGCTCGTCTTTCGGCGAAGTTACTCAAGCGTTACGTGAGGTCAACGCTGAACTCACAGCGGAGTTAGCCCTTGGCGGGGCTGAAGCAAGTACTTCGACCGCCATAGACGTTGTCGAGTTGGATGACTTGTATCACGACCTGCCATCTTATTAGCCTGAATCCGCCAAGGGAACTAAAGAGGCTGAGGAGACAGTGGTTATGGAACCAATCTCACTCCCAACTACATCAGTAGATGAGATGCCAGTGGTTTCTTTAACGCTACCTACCTGACAACCACGGGGCTTGAAGGTAATTACCAGTCCTACGTCTCTAACACTGGTTGTTGAGCCAGCTCTTCTTGAAATAGTCACTAGTCCTACTTCCATCGTAGCTGGTGTACTAGTTTCGATGAGGACTCCTCCAAGATCACCGGTGATCCCTCGTCTTTCTCCAGCTAGTGCTCTTGCTATCTCCTCTACGGTTATATCAGTGAAACCAGTGGAAATTTTGCCTTCAGGGCCACTCATTTACCGGGAGTAGTTGAAACCGAGAAAGAAATTGTGGCTGAGCTAGTTGACAGCTTTTACAAGGGCTTGAAGCGATCTGTTGCTTTGGTCTTGAAGGGTCAACTACCTCGTTCTCTGCTTTGAAGGTGGTCCTCTCTCGAAGTATTGACAGCATTCGAGACTTTGGAGGGGATGAGCAAGCCGCCACATTGGAGCTTCTGGTGAGAGGCTTGAGAGGGATGTAGACGAATGGCGCCGTCTCAGCACTTCAGATTTGGACTCAGTTAATGAACAGCTTGAACACCTTACTGCTCAGATGCGTGAAGCTCATCTTGTAGCACAGGAAGTAGCTAAGGCAATATCTTCGGATTTAAAATCCTTGGAGACAAGGAAAGTAGAAATTGGAGATGCGATAGATGCTTCTAATAGTGCTCTTCTCGACGCTGAGGATAAGAATGAAAAGGCCAAGGAGATGATCAAGGGAGCCAATCTTCTTCTGTCCAAGGCTGAACCGGTGCGTCTTGAGGAGATCGCTCGGCTAGAGCAGCTCAAGGCCCAAAGCGACGAAGTCCTGCAACAGGAGCTGGCACAGATGGCAACTTTGGCTGAAATTGAGGCTCGGTTGTCCCAGACAGCGAACTTTAATGAGGCTGAGTTGAGATCGCAGGCATTCATCAGAGCTGCTGAGGAAAGGAAGAAAATACTGGCTATCCTTGAAGAACAGATCAAGTCTTACGAAGCACTCTCGTAGCTTGTAATCATGATCCCCCCTTTTGAATCAATAAAAAGTAATTTTATTCGACTCCTCTGTTGTATTTCCAACTTGCTTTGTCTTCTGAGTTTGCAATTCTTACTTTCAAGTTGTACTATAACCCTCAAAGAGAAAGGAAATAATGGTATAACTAATCTAGTCAGAGGTGATGGACTGATAGGATTGTTACTAAATGGCTCGACTCAAATCATGTTGAGATGAGAAATAGAAATAGTGAGCCTGGCGATCTTTACTGTTCAGAGGTAAATATTAACATAACAGATTAAAGATCATCGGACTTATAAATAGGTTATGATGAATTAGACACCACAACCTGTGATAGTTTCTACTTGAACTAAGACAAATGAAGCTTAGGATTTGCCAAATTAAAGCGACTGACTAGACATGAGAAATTTTGCCATTCAGAGGTGATGACCTGGACATGATGAAAAAAATAGAGATGAACCCGATTTTAGAGACCCGTCTATTCAGAGGTGATAAATTGGACGTGATAGACTAAGAAACACTAAACTTCAAATCTGCTGCCAGAGATAGTCGTATTAACTTGGCAGCTAGTCAACAAGGGACTGCAAAGATAGATTGGATCTAGGGTCTTGTTGGTTCAGAGGTGGTTGACTGGACATGACCAACTAAGGGACCTCAGATTCGCAATCTGTTATTCAGAGGTTTAATGTTAACTGAAAGTACACCTAGAGGGGGGGTGAATAGGTGTACGGCTAATCTATGAACAATAATGCGAAAATTAAAAACTAAATGCAACACACTTAGTGTAACCAACGAGTGTAGCCGAATTTCCGGTGATGGGCTCTGGACTAACTCCTCTTGATTCCTCTGAATAAGAGTTGAGGTGCTATATGAAGCTCTCATGGTTAAACACAAGTGAGTCACACAAACAAACAAAACCAAGCATATAAGTGTGATATGACAATATGAATCAATGCAAGGCACAATATAAGAGAGAGTTAGAGAAAGTAGATCAATCGCAAACACCAAGATATGTTTCGAGGTTCGAGCACACAGCTCTATGTCCACGCCTTCACACAGAATGATTTCCACTAACTCGTCCACACAGGACTTCCCACATAGGGAACCTCCACTGAGAATTTGGGCAATACACTAACCGAGAGTACACAACTCCTCTCTCAAATACAACACAACCTCTACAGTTAGAGGTTAGGCACAAAGCCACCACAAACACAATCACCTCACACTTGAGGGATTCCAACACAATCTCCACCTCTCACTAGAGGGAGCCAAACCATACTTCCACAATCACCTCTACACAAGAGGGATACCAACTCAATCACCTCTCACTAGAGGGATATCACAATCAATGAAGGTTTACAACTTGGTGATCTCAAAGACCACAAACTAATTTTCTCACTAAACAAAGATCCTATAGATAGGATAGAAGATAAGCTCAAGTGTGAGAAATCAAGGTGTTTGAAAATCAAAACACAAAGAAAAATACTTGAGAAATCAATTAGAATTTGATAGCAATTAAGAACAAAACAAATATCCCAAATCTCTATTTTTCTTTAATTTTTCCAACCCTTGAAAAAACAAATAAAGATGAATCTTTTTGCCTTAAAAACTCTTTTGAAAACTTATATTAAAACACTAGAGAAGATGAAAATTTTTGCTCTAAAAATTCTTGTTGAAAACCAACTTCAAATGGGGTATTTATAACCCCTTTGAAAATCTGCCCGTTGGCAGCTGAAAAGGGCCAGAATGCCCTTCCGGTCGACCGGCCAACGGTCAAAAAATCGACCGTTGAGCCCAGCGGTCGACCGCCCGGTCGACCGTGCCAGATTCAGAGAGCAATTACTCTCTGGCCGATCGACCGCCCGGTCGACTGGGCCAAGGCTTACGGTAGACCGCCCCCACTCGAGAGTGGGGTGATTTCAGTCGGTCGACCGGCCAAGCCAACTTGGCCTTTATGCACGTCTCGTGCACATCGGTCGACCGGTCCAGTCGACCGACTACTGGTCCGGTCGACCGTCCCGCTTGACCGCCAGAGCCTGGCAGGGACAAATTCAGGATTTAAAAACTCGATATTTTACCCTCAAATAAATCCCATAAAATCACATAAATTCCAAAAAAATCAGTTCATGTTATATCTTTGAAATACAAACATGTTTGAGTAAAAATCAAATCATGTTACAAATATTTGAACCATTTTTGTGATTTAGAAAATTTGCTTTAAACCAAATTCTGTATTTTCCAAAACTTGTATTTTTGAAATGGAAATCCGATTTTTCCAAAACACATGTAAATACAAAAACATGATATTTAAACAACTTTGAAGCATATAGTATATGGATAGAATCCAATATACATGAAAGAGATATATATCAATGTTTTTGACATTATATCCAAAAATAAGTTTGTTTAAATACAAAACCCAAATACATGAATAGGTTATCAAAATAAGTTTTTCTAAGAATATGAAGCATACATGTATATAGATCAAATCTAATATACATTAAACCATGTAAACTTATTTTGATATAATACCTTTCATGAAAACCAAGATAGGTTAAACCGAAAACCAAAACCAATAAACATGAAACTCAAAACAAGTGTGTGTGTTGTGAACTGAGCATACCACACTATCTAATCTTTAACAATGGATCTAAACTAACTATTCTAAAACAAACCGAGGTCTTCTTGTATAGCGCCGTCTCCAAGTCGACTCGATCCAAACGTGATCCACCGAGCTTGACTCCATCCGAGTGCTAGATATGAACTTGACGCTCGAGCTCTTGAATCACCATGTGAAAGCTCCAAAACACCTTTGTTGAAGCTAATCACCTACTAATATCTTGATTAAATATCTGAAACTAAATAACACAAGATTATTAGTAAACTATAACTACATGAGTTAATCATCATCAAAACTTGAGTGGAAGGCCTCTAGGCCTAATGTTAACATGACAGCAAGAGCTCCTGACCTTGATAAAGGGAAGGAGGACAAAGTTATGGACTTATCTGTTCAGAGGTGGTGAACTGGACATGACAGTTGAAGTACCATAAGAAAAGAGATCTAGGTACCCATCAGTTCAGAGGTAATAATAGACGTAACTGATTGGGAGTTGCTAGACTCAAAGCCCTGCCGTTCAGAGGTGGCGAACTAAACATAACGGCAAAGGAATAGTCCTTGCTGGACTAAAAGATGAGACTTGGTTATCTGTCAGTTCAGAGGTAATATGGACATAATCAATTAAGAAACTATCAAGCTCAGGATTTCTACCATTCAGAGGTGACAAGCTGGACATAACAGTAAAAGAAATAATCCCATCGGGAAAATAGGATTTGATTATAAATACAGTGAAAAATTGATATCTCCTTTGGATATTTTTGAAAGAAATTGTCAGAGGTATATTGTTAACGTGACAACCAGAAAAGTCTATCGGGGACTGAGCGAAAAATAATAGACTTTGAAGAGAGTCTACTAGAGACTTGTTGGGGAGCTAAGAAATATGAATCTCATGAAAGATTATATGTCAGAAAACTCCGTGGGGATTTGTAAAGCAACTTGCCAGAGGTGTGATGTTAACTTGATAAGGATTCATTTACTGTTAGAGGTGTTTGAACATAACAGTAATTTGAGTGGACCTGTCATTCTATTGAAGAGAATGAAAAGTGGAGTTTATTCACTGGGGATGTTGACCAAATTCACAGGGATGTTGGTTTTATCCACCGGGGAGTAGGTTAGAGTCTTATTATCAGAGGTTTAATGTTAACATGATAGGTTAGACTCGTCATTTCGCAAGGGATATGAATACCTTTCTATGTGGTCTTACCATTCCATGGACGGGAATTGGTAAGTAATTTTAGAGAGGGAATCAAATGGGAACAAGTCCCTTAGGATTTTTAGCAAATCCTCAGCTGTCAACGGATTTGATATGCCTTTACCAACTACCGTTTGAGTCGGGCTAGCCATGCTATTCTCCTCAGCATGATGAGTTATCAAGGACTTATGTTGGGCTTAAAGACCAACATTTTCCTCTATCCTTAGCCACTAGAGGCATTGAATTATTTTGTTACTTTGAGTAACGTGATGCTTCCCCTGGGTTTTCACTCTGTAGGTGAGTTGGGGATTAAAGGAGTAGACATGAATTCCGCGAGATCTTGATCTGAAGATTATCATTCCTCATGGACTCTTTATCAATCCTTATCTTGTTTCCATATTGGAAAGATTCTGCAGAAGGATGTGTCACGAACCTTCTTCGATGAGTTCAGCTTGACAAGTCATCAGCTAAACTCCTTTGATCTTTGATTCGATTGGTACCATGCTTTTTTGATATGAACGTGGAAACAGTGGAAAGGTTCTGCAAGAGAATGCGTCACGAACCTTCTTCAATGAGTTCGGCTTGATAAGTCATCAAATAAACTTATTTGATCTTTCATCCGATCGGTCACCATTTGGTCAGTCACCACGTCTTGATATGAACGTGGAAACAGTAGAAAGGTTATGTAAGAGAATACGTCACGAACCTTCTTCAATGAGTTCGACTTGATAAGTCATCAGATAAACTCGTTTGTTTGGTCTGACCTTTTTGTCGTTGGGTTGAGCTTCGATCGATCGAACCAGAGCAGGGAGGTATGCCACCGATATACATAGAAAAGTCAGGCTAAATAAGCTATCTTCCTGAAATCGTTGCTTAGGCATGATTGACTTCAAAATATGACCTATTCTTCTAAGTTGAGGATAGGTACATGTTTATATACTAGAGAAGAGTGACAAGGCTAAAACAACTTAATCCCTTGTTTTCTCCTTCAACGTCAAAGGCGTTCGATCGGCTCGATACTAGTCGACAATGAATTAGAGAAGAGTGATAAGGCTAAAACCAAAGTTCATGACCTTGATTCTTCTTTGATACAACCGGTGTTCGATCGGCTCGACACTGGTGTATGATCTCGTTAGAAAAAGAGAAGAGCGCTCTTTCTACATATCTTGGATCTGAAGGTCTTGATCAGAGGTGTAATGTTAACTTGATCATGAGAAGGATCCTATCAAGGATAATACTTCTTTAAGAACCTGCCGTTGATTGGCATCATGAGTAAGTCACCGTCTAAAGTCATAAGGCGATATGTTCCATTTGAATAGACTGTTTCTATCACAAATGGTCCTTCCCATTTGGGCTGAAATTTGTCTTTAGTTTTGTGCGTCATGATCATCGGTCGTCTGGCGGCTAAAACCAAATCTCCTTTCTGGAAAACCCTTTGCTTAACTTTCTTATTGAAGGCCTTCGATATTCGCGCTTGATACAACTCAATGTGTTGTTGAGCTTGTAACTGTTTCTCATCTAGGGCTTCGAGCTCTTGGAGACGCAATCGATCATTGTCCTCCTTTGTCATTCTAGTCATTAAAGTGACTCGTAATGACGGCATCTGAATTTCTAATGGTATGACTGCTTCGCACCCGTATACCAAGGAAAAAGGTGTATTGCTTGTCGGGGTCCGAACTGTGGTTCGGTAGGCCCAAAGACATTCAGCAAGCTTCTCATTCCAGTCTCGCTTATTTGATGAAACGAATTTTTTGAGTAGCTTGATAACTATCTTGTTGAATGCTTCCGCCAAGCCATTAGCTGCAGGGTTATAAGCAGTTGATGCCACATTCTGAATCCGGTACTTATCACAAAACGGATAAAATACCTGACTCACGAATTGGGGACCGTTATCATTGATGATCCGCTTAGGGACACCAAATCGATGGATGACATGGTGTTTGATAAAATTAACCACATTAGAAGTTTTAACTTCCACAAGTGGTACAGCCTCTGCCCACTTTGAAAAGTAATCGGTTATTGCTAAGATAAACCGGTGACCTTTTGTTGAAAAGGGGCTGATCGGCCCTATGACATCGATTCCCCATGCTTCAAATGGCCACGAAGCCACAGTTGGATGGAGCAACTCTGGAGGTTAATGTATAAAGTCCGCATGGATTTGGCAGGCTTTACACCTGCGTGCATATTGGATGGCATCGGCTATCATGGTCGGCCAATAATATCCAAGCCTGTGCAATCGGTCCTTGAGTTTGGGCCTGGCTGATGAGCTCCACATATACCATCGTGCGCTTCTTTAATCACTTCTTGTGCCTCTGAATTAGAAAGGCAACGGAAGAGGATACCGTCATATGAGCAACGGTAAAGTGTCTTTACTATTGGATCATAGTAGAAACGGAGAGACCTTCGTCTAATAGATGCCGCTTCTTTAGGGTCATCCGATAATATATCATGCAAAGCATAATCAATGAGGAAAAATCGCCAGTCTTTCGGTTCAAAATCCGTCGAGATGCTATGGATCTCCTTGATTTTCAACACATGTTTAAGAGAAATAAGGTATCGAGTAGCCACTGTAAGGTGATATTTTGTGTCGATTGGTAAGGCTAACGTTGCTGCTAGTGCAGCCAGAGCATCGGCCTTAGTATTTTAGGATCGGGACACATAACCAATGAAAAACCCATCAAATAAATTAGCCATTTTGATGACTGCATGATAATAAGGTACCAAATTTCTGTGACGGACCTCATATTCGTCTTTAACCTGATTAATGATCAGTTTTGAATCACCATAAGCCTCAGGATAGCGTACCCCCATTTCATGGGCGATTTGAAGGCCAATGAGTAGAGCATTGTATTCTGTCACATTGTTGGAACATGATTCCATCAATGAAAACGCCCTAGGAAGGACATGATTTTGTAGTAAGATAAATACAACCCCCACACCAGCAATGATCTTGCCTTTAGAGCCTATTCTCGATGCTCAATCGAAGAACATTTGTCATACTTCGTCTTCTGAAGTTATATTAGATTCAAAGACTTCATCCGGAATGTCTTCGTGAAGTTTTGAGCTTTCCGAAATCGGATGAGCAGCTAAGAAATCTGCAAGCGCCTGACCTTTAACCGCCTTCTGAGGGACAAAGAGCATGTCGTACTGAGACAAAAGGAGGGCCCACTTAACTAATTTTGAATTTAATGATCCTGGTTTTATCATGAGGAGACGCAAAGGATTCACTCTGGAAATGACATGTATGGTCTGGTCGACCAAATAATGTCGTGTCTTTTGAATAGTAAAGATAAGGGCTAAGCATTCCTTCTCAATAGGGTTATAGCGAGATTCTGCCCTTATCAGAGTCCTGCTCAGATAATAAATAGCCTGTTCGTGACCATCATCGTCTTTTTGAGCAAGCAGAGCACCAAGAGAATGGTCCATAACTTTCACATAAAGCAGGAATGGTTTTCCTGATGTGAGAGCCACTAAGACCGGAGGTTTAGTGAGGTATCTTTTGATATCCTCGTAAGCTTCTTGACAGGCTTGATCCCATACAAAAGAGACACCCTTTTTCATGAGTCGGGTGAACGGTTGACAGCGGCCTGAGAGATTTGTAATGAATCTTTTGATATAAGCTAGTCTACCTTGCAGGCCCCTAAGTTCTTTGAGATTCTTAGGTGGATGCATGCTCTGAATGGCTTTGACTTTGTCTGGGTCAAGATGAATTCCCTTTGATGTAACAATGAATCCTAGGAACTTGCCGCTCGAAACCCCAAGAAGGATTTTGTCGGATTCATCTTCAATCGATGAGCCCGCATTATGTCGAATATTGTTCTCAAGTCGCGAAGATGGTCATTCTTATCGCGACTTTTGATAGCAATGTCGTCGACATAATATTCTACCGTCTTTCGGAGATGGTCGCAGAAAATTGTACTCATCGCCCACTGATAAGTTGCTCCTGCGTTCTTTAATCCAAAGGGCATCACGGTATAGCAGTATACCCCTAACGGTGTCCGGAATGAAGTATGTTTCTCATCCCCTGAATATATCTTAATTTGATTATACCCTGAGAAGCCGTTCATGAAAGACATTCTTTCGAATCCGCAGGTATTGTCAATCATGATATCGATGATGGGCAATGGGAATTCGTCTTTGGGGCACGCTGTGTTGAGATCGCGGTAGTAAATACAGATTCGTATTTTTCCATTCTTCTTAAGAACGGGAACAATGTTAGCAACCCAATCTGGATGCTGTTCCTCCCGTATGAAGCCACATGCAATGAGTTTATGACTTCGGCTTCAATAGCTTCTATAATGTTTGGGCGAAATCGACGTTGTTGTTGCTTGACTGACTTGGCATCAGGCTTGATGTTCAGACGATGCATGGCTACTTATGGATCAAGTCTGGGCATATCTTCGTAGTTCCATGCAAAGATATCGATATACTCCCTTACGAGTACTATCAATTCTTCTATCTCCGTAAGTGATAAGCTTTCACTTATAAAGATGGGTTTAGGGTGACCTTGACTACCCAAGTTTACCTAGATCACCTTGTCTTCAGTAGGTGGTTCGCGTTGTTCAAATTGCTTTTGCCACTAGAAATCCAATTGTTGAGCCCATGGTTCAACATCAGTAGCTTCTGCTGGCTCCAATTGGCTACTTAAAGTCATATTAACGGTGAGATTCTCAAACATCGTTCCCACACTACATCCGACTCCCATTCGGAGGAAGAAGCAGAGCATAACCGGATCGGTTTGTTATCTTTGGATCGAACCGATGTAGACGGTGGAGGTGTAACGTATCCCAACCCCCTGCGTGTTTTATCATAGTAATTTGCCAGTTTCTATTTTGGCACAAAATTACGCAGAAAATCACATCGTCCTTTTCCAAAATTCAGACCATTCCCACGCTGCAGGCTGTATCCTATTTTCCTCATCATATGTTGTGCTGATCATGCATAATGAAAAAATTGCGGGGTCTCTGAGTCTGAACTCAAATCTGTGACTATAGACCTTTGCAGTTAGGCTCTTTCGAATATTATTGGTGATTGACCCTTTTTGGACGGAGGAACCATTAAAACGGATCCTTCTATACATTCCAAAGATATACTTGATGTACTTGGTTTATGCAAGGGCATGTGTAGAGAGCTATTCGTGACAGATTCAAACAATTCGACACTCGCAGGATAATCAAAAGAAACATTGTCATTAATCACCCATTCGTCATCATTCTCAGAAGGAGTATTACATTGAGGATTATTGAAACATGCTACAATTGGTTCACCGACCAAAGTAGCTGGCGTGTCTCCTTCAGACTCTGAATCTGCTTCATTGCCACTATCATCGTTGTTAGACAATGATTCTTTTGATGTTTCACTGACTTCCTGATAAAGGAGAGCATCAGTAAAGTAGTTTTCCACCCCTTTGAATGGTTGTTTCTCAGCGAACACAGTTCGTACTGTTGCATCATCTTCAACATATTTGAAGCACTGGTGCAGAGTAGAGGGAACAATCCAGTTAGCGTGGATCCAAGGTCGTCCTAGTAACAAGTTGTATGACGTGTCAACGTCAATGACGTAGCATGTTACCTCTGATTTCAGGTTCTCGATTCGGCAACGGAGTCGAATCTTTCCAAGTGGGTGACTACTCCCTGCATTAAAATCGTATATCGTCGTAGTGGTTGTAGACAACCGATACAGTGGTATGCCAAGAAAGTAGAGGAGCCTTTTGATATGATGCTGAGTGTGGACCTTGATCAACCTGTACGCTTTCAATGCATGTCGAATCGATGTATCCGATATAATACAAAGGTCGATCGTGCTTATTATCCTTGAGGAGCATGTCCTCAGCTGTGAAAGTAATGGCAGGTACTTTCAACTGCACATGATGACATTCAGAACATGAGGGCTGAGTGTCGTCCTTAGGGGTCTCTGGCATATGTGTCAGAAATGATTCTGAGTTAGCCAGTGCATCTCTGAGTACTTCTCTTGTCTCTTTTGAGAGACGAAGCAGCTCGTGTATGGTGATACGAGCGGGGATATTGGCCAACTGGGCCAATATGTCAAAGCTAAAAGGCATGTTAAGTCCTGGGCCTGAAGGCTTCTTCAGGATATGGTCAAACCGGACTTCTTTCTGCTTCTCTTTTCCCGTTGTCGGGACCGGAGCTGGCATGGGTATTTGTATTGACGTCGTTTGCTGTTGTGTCTCGTCAGTAACTTTCTCATACTGTTTTAAGTATGATTTTTCGGATGAGTACCTGTCGGCTGAGGTATATCGGCTTGCGCTGTACAAGCGTGCTTTTCCCCCTCAGAATCGCTAAGAGAAGCTGATATCAGATTGCCGTCATCCGGCAAGATAGAGATAACATTGTAAGATTTGCCCTTTGACTTGGATTTCTTCGAATCCCATTGTTCGTCTTGGGCAAAGTCTGGGTGTATCCACATGATTTCCCCTGTTTCCAATGTCAAGTGAACAAACCCATAATCTCTTGAGTTTTGGCTGAAGAATGCTTTACTTTTAGCCGCGCTTTAGGGATTGGGAAGGTCCCATCAGGAACTGTGACTTTTGGGGTTTTACCGAACTCGAGGGTCACCATGTTGCAGTGGTTTTGTTTTGTTCTGATTTTAGAGTCAGAACTTCGGCATCGACTAAAGCCTGAATTTTGTCCTTGAGGATAAAGCACTTATTAGTAGGATGATGAACCATCTTATGAAAGAGGCAATAGTTGGGATCGTTCGTGCGTCCCACTTCATTAGGGCATCGAGCATCCGAAAACTGACAATGGGACTCACTCGATCTGCCCCCCGCCCCTCTGACTGGATTTGGCCGCTCAAGGCCGGATCCGACAGCAAGCGAACAAAAGAAAAATAAGAAAGAGGAAAGAAGAAAAATGAAGGAAAGAAAGCATTCTTCATTCTTTGAATTAGTCAGAGGGGGGGAGGAGGCCACCCCAGAATCAGTCCAAGGAGAGAGAAAGAGAGTTTTTGGGGAGATATGTCTCTGTTTTATGAACCGCGTTAATTTTCCTCAATTTTTTGAATTCAAGCAAGGGGTAAACGAGCATTTTCTATTTAAGAATATCTAGACATAGTTGTACTTGTACCTGCTATGCAGAGGGCAAGCCAAGATTCACTAAATCAATATATATAGCTTCGTGGAACTCTGTAATGCCGTATTAATCCACTATCTAAACATACTATGCAGGTGAGCTTAGTTACATGATTAATTGTTAACAAACACTGTTGCCAAGCCAAACACAATGGATTCTCAATAAAATGAGTTGACCTTAAGACAAACCATTCTAAATTCAAATAAATAAATGAGGAAAATTCTTGAATAAAATGTAAACATGACCTTTTCCTTCGATATGCTTTGATTTTACTATTAGTCCCTGGGATCCCTTTCTCATTATGTTAAAAAATTTGGTGACATTGTCGTAACTGTCCAGAAGAACCTTGGTCCTTCAAAATTTGATAGCCGTCATCAATGTAACCAGAGTACAAACCATGTTGAATCTAAGCAATTTTTTCAAAAGACTAAGTAACATTTTTTCTACTACTTGACTACTAAAATAAAGTCATTTGTTTCTGAGAAGTACAATGCAGAATTGGTCTCACTTAAATTGTAATAGAAAACAAGCACATTAACTTGCAGAGACAGTCATTTTGTTGCTAAAGGGTACCACATGCAGAACAGAAAAAGAGTAAACTAACCACTATACAGAAAATCATTTTGTTTCTCAATATTATAGTGTAGAATTTTTTCTGTGCTTGAAGTTTATATATAAAATTCAGAGATTACGTAATAGATCAGTTCTTAAGGAAGTAAGACTTTTAAATGGAATATTCTGAGCTCTTGTTAAAATAAAAATTGACGCGGAGATTATATGTGAAAATAATTTAATTTAATTTAATTTAATTTGAAGAAAAAATCGAGATGAGAGTGAAATCGGCGGACCCAGATTAAGTGACCGTTACAAATAAAGGGATGATTAGCTTAATCCCGACGCAAGAGCTTAACCTTCCTCTTTAAATAGACAGGCGAATTAACAAGGACGCCTCTCATTTCGATTTCTCTCCGATCTCTCTCTCAACTTCATCCCCGTCTCACTCTCTTCGCCTCTGATCTCTCAATCTCTCAAGAAACCCATAGCCTCCCTACCCCTTCAACAAACCCTAAGCCCTAATTTCAATTTCTTCCAAGAAGCGATAGACGATGATTCCAAATCGATGGTGGCCAGTTTTAAGAATTTGTAAGTTTCCCTTGATTCATCTCTGTTCATGTTGTTTTGTAGTTGCATTTTCTTTAATTTCTTTTTCTTGGTTGAGATTAGTGTTTCATTATCGTTTTTGTAAATTTTCTGTTCAATTCTTTATTGTGTTTCTGGTGAACTTTATTATCTCTCGATGAGAGCGACAATTTCTTTCCAAAGAGAAGAGAAGACAAGAGAAAAGAAGAGGAATACAAATCCACGGCGGCCAATTTGAGGAAAACAACATCAACTAATTGTAAGTTTCCTCCGGTTCTTTTTGCTATATTTGCAACGGAACATTTTCTTTAGAGAAAATTTCTTTTTCTTGGTTGAGGTTTATGAATAATCTTAGATCTTGCAAAGTTTCTGATTGATCGTTAATGTTTTCAAAATTTGGTGAACTTCATTGCCCGTTTGTTTATAGCACCCCTTTCACAATAAAGCTTGCGACTTTCAACAGTGTGTATTTTTGAAAATATGTTTTATTGATGAAAGCCAAATGTAATGTTGAATCCGGTAGATCAACCTTTTGCCCTACCTGTTTCCCCTTTCTTTGATCGTTTTTACTCTTAAAGATGCTTTTGATGAAATTTTGCTGAGTAAAGTTTGTCGTTGATCTGTTTATAAAATCGGGCTTCCAGTTAACGAAATTTTATTAGAGATTCCGATTAGGTTTGTTTGAAAATCTGTACTCTGACAGGTCCAGCCAACTGTACATCTCTGTGGGATCTGGCATGCCACCAGTAGTGAGAGGGAAAACTCTGATTTACTCTAATTACGTGAGATGAGGAGGTAGGTTCACAGATTCCCTCACAATGTGATTCTGGTGAGTGTCAAGACTCGATGTTCCTTTTATTTAACCAAATCATCACACAATGTAATTCAGAGCAAATAAATTTCCTGTTCTTTACTTATTGCTTATTTGACCTTGTGACTATAGTATCTTCATATCATCATTGTTCTATCATACTCATTTAACAGTGAAAACTATGGTGTTTTTCAGGAAATTGAAGTTGGGCCTGAGATACCCATCCTTCCCTGAGAACATTGGGAGTTAGAGGTTCCCTAAAGTTGGAGCGTTCCAATGATAAGATAAGGTAACATCCGAGAACAGAATATATCCCAGTTCTTTCCTTCATAATGAAGCATGGGAAATAAATTGAACAAGCTTTAGTGATATCAAATACTTTTAGCTTATACAGAACATTTTATTTCATAACAATTTCATGTTAGTTTTGTTTTCCAGTAAGTACATGAATGAATTCTCTGCTTTCAAGAGCCTTGAATGTAATAATTTAGTTCTAGATACAACTGCCTTGAATTAATTGCCTATTCCTTCTACTAAAACTTTAAAAATCTTATACATGAAGGTACATCTTGTAAGATTTATCATCTCCAAATAATAACTCTCCTTTTATTTTCTTGTCATTGCATTTTCTGCAGTGATGATGCCTCTCCCTACCGACTATGACTTATACGTTGGAATAATTCCGAGCACTCTTTTATATATCTGGAAGTATGCTGTTCTTTAGATTAAATTCCTCTAGTCACATTTTAGTAAGAATGAAGCTTGTACTAGCTTATCGCTCTATCATATACTTCCATTTTGACCTGCTCGGACATATCCTACAATGGATCATTTCAGAGAAATCTCAATAATAATAACTAGATACCGCTTCTTCTTTTTTTAGCTTTTGACGACGAGTTACATTCTTTCTTCAAGTTTATAGACTCATATATATCCGTGCACTGAACCTTTCTTTCTTTATTAACTAAAGTATTACTAATTTTTTATATTCAGTTGTCTTTAGTTCAGGTTTGATAGTTGTGTGGCAGCATTGCATGACAGATTTTCATGTAGCATGCGTACACTTGTGGTCTCTTTTTTAGATATCTATATGTTATGTGTTGTCTGACTTTATGGATATGACTGAGTAGTATTTGTATGATAACACACTCAGTTGTTATACATATTCTTTCTTGGTTTAGGCATTTAATTGCAAGTTTCGTAAATTTTATGATCAATTCTTTATTGTTCTTCAAAAGTGGTGTGAACTCATTGTCTTTCGATGACTGCCACAATTTTTTTTCGAAGAGAAGAGAAGAGAAGAGGATTGCAAATCCATGGTGGCCAATTTGAGGTTAACTGTAATTTACCCTTGACTCCTCAATTTTGTCGATATTTTGTAACTGTACATTTTCTTTAGAGAAAAAAATTTCTTTTTCTTGTTGAGGTTATGTATAATCTTTGTTTTTGCAAAATTTCTAATTGATTGTAATGTTTTCGAATTTGGTGAACTTCATTGTTGGTTTTTTTATTCTTCACAATAAAGCTTGCAACTTCAACAGTTTAATGTAATGTTTAAAATTTTCTTTTAGTGATGAAAGCCAAAAGTAATGTCAGAAGGCAACAAATCAACCAGTTTTCGCTTTCTTTAACTACAATCTGTTGCCCCACCTGCTTTCCCCTTTCTTTTGTTTTACTTTTAAATGTTTTTTATGAAAGTTTTAATTAGTAAATTTTTTTCTTGATCGTTTTATAAAATAGGATTTCCAATAACCGTAATTTTGTTATTGATTTCTAGAACATAATTTTATTAGAGATCCCAATGAGGTTTGTTTGAAAGTCCCATACTCTGACAGGTCCAGCCAAGTGTACATCTCTATGGGATCTGACATGCTGTCAGCATTGAGAGTAGAAACTCCAATCTACTCTGATAACGTGAGCTGAGGAGATAGGTTCAGGGGGTTTCCCTTACAATGTGATTGTGGTGAGTGTCAAGTCCCTTGATTCCCTTTGTTTAATCAAATCATCACATAAGTAATTCAATAAAAATAAATGAACTCTTCTTTAGTTGTTGCTCATTTGATCTCATGAGTACAATATCATCATATTATCGTTGTTTTGTAGCATACTTATTTAACAATGGAAACCATGGTGTTTTTCAGGAAATTAAAGTTGGGGCTGTGGCACCCATCATTCCCTTAGAACATTGGGACTTACAGGATCCCTGAAGTTGGATAGTTCCAATGATACGATTAGGTAATATGCAAGACCAGAAATATTCCCCCTTCTTCTTCCTGCATAACGAAGCATGAAAAACAAATTGAAAAGCTGTAGTGATATCAAATACTTCTAGCAGATACAAATCTTTCTATTTTGTAACAGTTTCATGTTAGGTTTGTTTTCCTTAAGTGCATGAATGAAATTCTCTGATTTCAGGCGTCTTGACTGTAATAATTTAGCCTTAAATTAATTGTCTTTTCCTTGTATGAAAACTTTATAAATCAAATAATGAAGATACACCTAAAAGTTTTACCTGTCATTGCATTTTTCTTTATTTCCCTGTCATTGCATTTGCTCCAGTGATGATGCCTCCCCCGATTGATGATTTATATGTTGGAATAGTACCGAGCATTCTTTTCTAATTCTTGGAAGTATGTTGTTTCTTCAGGTTCAATTCTTCTGAGTCCCATTTTAGTGTGGAAGAAGCTTGTACTGGCTTATCACTCTATCATAAACTTCCATGGTGAACCTGCTCAGACATATGCTACAACGGATCATTTTGGAGAAAGCTCAATGATAAACCAGGTACCGCTGCTTTTCATTTTTTGACAATGAGTTTACATTCTTTCTTATAAACTTTTTTTGTATCCATACGATGAAACTTTTTTTTTTTTAAAACTGAAGTAATTAAAACTTTTGATATTCAGTTGTCTTTAGTTCAGGTTTGATAGTAGTATGGAGCATTGCATGATAGATTTCCTTGTAGCATGCGCACACTTATGGTCTCTTCTATATATAGCTATATGTATGTTTTTATTTTATTATAGATATGACTCAGTAGTATTTGAATGATAATGCGCTTTATTATTATAAGTATTATTCAGGACTATTTGCATGAAGAATACCTGTGTAGTTCAGTTTAATATTTAGAATTAAAAGTGTGCCTTTCTGTCCTTTTTGGTCTTTTTCATGAATCACCTTCCTTAAACTTGATTTTTGGGAACCAATTGATGATTAGACTGCTAGCAACCAACAATAGTCTAGATATCTACATTCTGTTTGTGAACTATTTAATAATCTTCATGGTGATTGTGATTATTGTTATAACCTTTGCTTGTTAGTATTAGTTGTCTATTTCTACATTCTTTGTGAACTATTTGTTGATATGTCTTTAATGAATAGAAACAAGCCAAGCCATTTTTTTAGACTTTTTCTTAAAATCAATTAGCCACCCTATGAAATCTCTAACCACCCTAAAAGTCATCAATAGCCACCATATGAAGATCTTAGCCGCCCTAATGAAATCAATTGGGCCACCCTATGATTTTGATGTATGTGTGGTGGTGAAGTGATGGAGGGGTTTAGAAGTTTTGTCTATAAATGGCATCACATTGCATGAGATTTCAAGGTAAGGAAGTGAGAAAGAGAGAGTTACTAAATATTATATTATCCTCTCCTTTCACTTGCTATTTATCTTTCTTTATTAAGTTCTAGTGAGTTGGGTTTCATTGAGCTTGGGTGAGTGAGATTAGAATTATAATCTCTTGTATTCTCCCCTTTTGATTAGTGGATTCCTCTTACTGTCTTCTCTGTGGATGTAGGTCCCATTGACCAAACCATGTTAAATAGTGGTGTGCTATCATCTTTATTTCTATTAGCTTATATTGCTATCTGTCCCTTTTTATACTTGTCATTAAGTCCACTATTACAACAAACTGGTATCAGAACTAGTGTTATTTTCTTGTGGGTTTCTAGATGGCTTGGGTAAAATACAAAGTAGAGAAATTCGACGTGAGAAATAGATTTAGTTTGTGAAGAGTCAAAATGCGGGCTCTCTTGGTCAACAAGGCTTATTGAAAGTCTTATCCAGTAAGGACAATGTGCCGGAATTCATGTCCGATAACGAAAAGGAAGAACTCGAGATGAAGGCGCATAGTGCCATACAACTTTGTCTAGCCGACGAAGTTTTGTGGGAGGTTGCCGATAAAGATATCGCCGCCAGTTTATGGCTCAAATTAGAGAACTTGTATGACAAAGTCCCTGACCAACAAGCTCTACTTGAAGCAGCGCCTCTTCACCCTTCGCATGAAGGAAGATACGCAATTAAAGACCATTAGATAAGCTCAATAAAATTCTCATGGATTTAAAAAATTGATGTTAGAATAGATGAAGAAGATCAAGCTCTCATCTTATTATGCTCATTAACTCCTTCCTTTGAAAATTTTGTTAATAGTATGTTCTATGGTAGGGATACACTTTCTTTAGAAGATGTCAAATCAGCCTTACACTCTAAGGAGTTAAGACAAAAAAGTGTCAGTTGTAGGAAGTGAGGATCAAGCTGAAGGCTTATCGTCTGTGATCGTACAGAGAAGGATCGAGAAAAATCTCGAGGAAAATCTAGATCTAAATCTAGGTTAAGAGAAAAATGTTGAGTATTACTATTGTCATAAGTTTTGACACTATAAAAAGGATTGTTTTAAGGAGAAAATCTCAAGATGAGAAATCTTCGGTTGTTAGTATTGCAGAAGAAGCCTCCACATCACATGAGGTTCTTTCAATTATCATCTTTGATGCCCGTTCACGAGATGAGTGGGTTCTTGATTCAGGTTGTTCTTATCACATATGTCCCCACAGGGTCTGGTTTGTGACCTACGAGCTAATTGATGGTGGTAATGTCTTAATGGAAAATAACATGCATTGCAAGACAATTGGTATTGGGTCAATCAAGATTAGGATGCATGACAGTATTGCTAGAACGTTGAGTAATGTTCGGTATGTGCCGGATTTAAAGAAAAATTAATTTCTTGGGGCACCGTTGACTCCAACAGCTACAAGTTTTTAGCTGAAGGTGGAGTTTTGAGAGTTAGTAAAGGCTCTCTTGTTGTGATGAAAGGAAAGAAGATGAATACCCTTTATATCCTTCAAGGTAGCACAGTGACAGGTGATGCTTTGTGTCAATGTCAGAAGACTCAGACTTAGATATCACTCGTTTGTGGCATATGCGATTAGGGCATGTGAGTGAGAGAGGACTATATGTGTTGAGTAAGCAAGGTCTGCTTTGTGGCCTGAAAATAGGAAAGCTTGACTTTTGTGAACATTGTGTTTTTGGTAAGCAGCACAGAGTTTTTTTTGGTACAGGTGCTTACAGGACTAAAGATACCTTAGACTATATCTATTCAGATGTTTGGGGTCCCTCTCAGGTTCCATCGAAAGGTGGAGCTAGTTATCTTCTGACTTTAATCGATGATTATTCCAGAAAAGTTTGGGTGTATCCTCTCAAGCATAAGAGTGATGTGTTTGATAGCTTTAAGCAGTGGAAGGTTATGATCGAAAAGCAAACAGTAAAGAAGGTGAAGCACCTTAGGACCGACAATGGAATGGAGTTCTGTTCCATGGAGTTTGATCAATTTTGCAAAAATGAAGGAATTGTGCGGCATCGTACAGTTCGGTACACACATAACAGAATGAAGTTGCAGAAAGGATGAACATGACACTGTTGGAGAGAGCTCGGTGTATACTCTCTGATGCTGGTTTGTCAAAATGTTTTTGGGCCGAGGCAGTAAATACAGCTTGCTATTTGATAAATCGGTCTCCCTCTACAGCTATTGATTTTAATACTTCTGAAGAGATATGGTCTGGTACCCCTGCTAATTACTTTCATTTACAAGTATTTGGTTGTCCTACTTATTTTCATGTAAATGATGGTAAGCTTGAACCTAGGGCAAAGAAAGCTATATTTCTTGGTTATGCTACTGGGGTGAAGGGATACAAGTTGTGGTGTCCTGATCCTAAGTCACCTAAATTTGTTATTTGTAGGGATATTACTTTTGATGAAAATTACATGCTTCAATCAAGAAAGGGTCTGTTGTTAATATTACAGGTTCAGGAGAGGAAGCAAGCAGGTGGAGCTTGAGAGCAAAGTTACAGAAGGAGTGCAGGAGAGCACTCACATTGAACCAGTCAATGATGCTCAAGGTTCAACTTCGGATGATGATACACTGCAAGAGCAACAGTACAGTATTGCCACCGGGAGAGTAAGAAGGCAGATCCGTCCACCTAAGTGATACGCCTATGCAGATATAGTCGCTTATGCTTTAAGTGTGGTAGAATCTATTAAGATTCCAGAGTTTCCACCTATAATGAGGCTATCAGTTCTGATGAAGATGCAGAATGAACTGTTGCTATGACTGAAGATTCTTCACAAGAACCAAACATGGGCGTTAGTGAAGTCGTCCAGGGGACAGAAAATCATTGGCTGCAAGTGGGTCTTTAAGAAGAAAGAAGAAATTCCTGGTGCTGAGTCTGTAAGATACAAAGCATGCTTGGTAGCCAAAGCTACAGTCAAATAGAGGGTGTCGACTTTAATGAAGTATTCTCTCCAGTTGTGAAGCACATCTCTATTTGCATGTTGCTAGCCATGGTTGCTTGGTTCGATCTATGGCTCGAGCAACTTGATGTGAAAACATCCTTCTTTCATGGCGAGCTTGAAGAGCAAATCTCTATGCATCAACCAGAAGGATTCGTTATTGAAGACAAAGAAGACCATGTGTGCAGGTTAAAGAAATCTCTTTATGGTTTGAAGCAGTCACCTAGGCAATGATATTTGAGGTTTGATACTTTCATGATTGAGCATGACTACTCTAAGAGTAAATATGATAGTTGTGTTTATCATCAGAAGCTTAATGATGGTTCTTTTGTACATTTGCTTTTATGTCGATGATATGTAGATTGCAGGGAAAGACATGTCTGAAGTTGATAAGTTGAAAGTTCAACTCAAACAAGAGTGTGAGATAAAAGATTTGGGGGCAGCGAAGAAGATTTTGGAAATGAAAATTCACAGAAATAGGCATGAAGGAAAATTGTTCCTATCTCAGAAGAAATACATCGAGAAGGTGTTGGAGAGATTTGGCATGCTTGATGCCAAACCTGCGAAAACTTCATTTGTTGCTCATTGTTGACTTTCAGCATATTTGTCTCCTCAAACTGATGAAGAGGAGAAGTACATGTCTCATGTTCCCTATGCCCGTGCAGTTGGAAGCATTATGTATGCTATGGTGTGCACTCGACCAGACATTTCACATGCAGTCAGTGTCGTAAGTCGATATATGGACAGGCCAGGAAAAGGCCATTGGCAGGCAGTGAAATAAATTTTGTGATATTTAAAAGGATCTACTTTGTTCTATGTTTTGACAGGGGAACTAATTCTGATTGCAAAATTACTGGATATTTAGATTCAGATTTTGTGGGTGATTTGGATAGAAGTGTTAGCACAAGAAGAACTAGAAATATGAGGAGGAGGAGCAAGGAGCAAGAACACAAAAATTTCTTTTCTATCAAACTCTTGCTCACTCTTTTCATTCAAGGATGACAACACTATTTATAGACTCCTAATGACTCTTGAGATTCCACACACATTGGAATTCCACACACAATGACTCTTAGACTTCCTCACAATGACTCTTGGGATTCCACACACATTGGAATTCCACATACAATGACTCTTAGACTTCCTCACAATGACTCTTGGGATTACAAACTACATAATGCATTTGACCTCTCATCTCCTTAATTAATATTGTATTGGGAACTCCAAGGGACTTTGTTGAGTTTATCTTTCAACAAATTCCTCCCTTAAACTCAAACATTTTTCATCCTTCATTCCAATCATCTTCTTGCAATTTTCGAATAGTGCTGTTGGTAGCGGCTTTGTAAAGATATCTGCCACTTGATCACGACTCGCAACGTGACTCAGTCGCACTTTACCTTTCTTCACATGTTCCCGTATGAAATGGAAACGAACATCTATATGTTTACTCCTTTCATGGTGCACCGGATTCTTTGCCACTCAATTGCTGATTTGTTGTCAACTCGTATTTCGGTCGCTTCGTTTTGCTGGAGTTTTAGCTCACATAGCAAATTTCTCAGCTAGATTGCGTGACACACGCACCATGATGCTGCCACATATTCTGCTTCGCATGTTGATAAGGTTACTATTGGCTGCTTCTTTGAGACCCATGTGAAAGCTGTGTCTCCCATATAAAACACATATCCCGATGTGCTTTTTCGATCATCTATATCTCCGCACCAATCACTGTCGGAGTAACCCACCAGTTTGTATTCATGTGTCTCCGAGTAGAATAACCCGAGTGATACAGTTCCTCGAATGTATCGAAGAATCCTCTTGATAGCCTTCAAATGTGAGTATTTCGGTTCCTCCATGAACCGACTCACTATCCCGACACTATATGCAATGTCAGGCCTTGTGCATGTGAGATACCGTAGGCTCCCAACTAAGCTCCGGTATTTGTTTGCATCCACTCGATCTCCTTCATCATATTTTGAGAGTTTCGCACCAAGTTCCATCGGTGTTGCTACCGGGTTGCAATCTTCCATCTTGTTTTTCTTCAAAATGTCTTTTGCATACGCCTCTTGGGACACAAATATTCCCGATTTTCCTTGCTTACCTCAAGACCAGAAAATACTTCATCAGCCCCAAATCTGTCATCTCGAACTCCCGAGTCATCGCTTCTTTGAAGTCTTTTATCATCTCCTCATTATTCCCCATGAATATGAGATCATAACATAAAGAGCAACAAACAGCAAGTTACCTTTTTTCTTCTTCACATATAATGCATGCTCATGAGGACATTGCATGAACCTGTTCCCTTTGAGATAGGTGTCGATTCGGGTATTCCATGCTCGCGGCGCTTGCTTCAGCCCATATAGCGCCTTTTTTAACTTCAACACTTTTTTCTCCTTCCCGGCTTTCTTGTATCCAGGAGGTTGCTCCACATATACTTCTTCTTCAAGCACACCATTTAAAAATGTTGACTTCACGTCCATTTGATAGATTGGCCACTTGAATTGTGCTGCTTGGGATATAAGAAGCCGAATTGTCTCCATCCTCGCGACTGGAGCAAAGACTTCATCATAATCAATCCCAGCCTTTTGTCTATAGCCTTTTGCTACTAGACGTGCCTTATATCTTTCTATCTCACCTTGGGCATTCATCTTTTTCTTATACACCCATTTTACTCCTATGGGTTGATGTCCTTTCGGCAGCTCCACCAACTCCCAAGTTTCATTTCTTTCAATAGCACTTATTTCTTCATCCATCGCGGCTTGCCATTTCTTATCTCTCACTGCTTCTTCAAAAGTGATATTCTCAGCATCCGCTAGAAGACATACCAAGTGTACTTCGCTTGTTGTCTCGTATAGATCTTGCAAGCTTCGCATCTTCGGTTGTCTTGGTTCTTCTTCATCATCAGATGTCGGAGGGCTTGTCTGTTTGATTATCGGTGCAGAGTTTGATTCTTCTATTTCTTCCTCCCGCATCACCTCTTTTTTGTTGTTCCAATCCCATGCGCTTTCTTCATTCACTTGCACATCTCGGCTTACAACCACCTTTTCTTCGATCGGGTCGAATAACTTGAAAGCTTTTGTCTTCTCGTCATACCCGATGAACACGTACTTCTTACTCTTGTCATCTAGCTTGGTTCTTCTTTGATCCGGTACGTGCGCATAGGCCACACTACCGAATACTCTCAAATGTGATACGGTTGGTTTTCGTCCGCTCCAAGCTTCCTGGGGTGTTTGATCTCCCATCTTCGCATGTGGGCACTGATTTTGCACATACACAGCACATTGCACCGCTTCTGCCCAAAATTCTTTTGGCATGTTTTTGCTCTTCAACATCGACCGAACCATATCAAGAATAGTCCGGTTTTTCCTCTCGTCACACCATTTTGCTGAGGTGAGTATGGTGCAGTCAAGAATCTTCTGATTCCTTGTTCCTCGCAGTAGCTTTTGAAAGCAGTTGACATGTACTCTCCGCCTCTGTCCGATTGTAAGGCCTTGATATAAAGACCAGTTGTCTTCTCTACTTGCATCTTGAATTTCTTGAACACCTCGAGTGCCTTGGACTTTTCTTTCATGAAGTAAACCCAAGTCTTCCTTGTGTAGTCGTCAATAAAGGTGATAAAGTATCTCTTCTCACTGAATGACTTAGGTGTGATCGGGCCACATATATCGGTATGTACCAACTCGAGAGAACTCCTTGCACGATATTCCGCCCTTTTCTGAAAAGTATTCCTTGTTT
This sequence comes from Agave tequilana, assembly GCA_038442645.1. NCBI lineage: Eukaryota > Viridiplantae > Streptophyta > Magnoliopsida > Asparagales > Asparagaceae > Agave > Agave tequilana. The sequence goes on from JAVJIF010010733.1 coordinate 46,465, forward strand.
GCTTGCCAAGTACACACCCTTCGCAAAATTTCCATATCTGGTAACCCGTGGACCATATGCTTCTTTGCTAATTCTGTTAGGCCGCCATAATGTAAGTGTCCGAACCGCAAGTGCCACAACGAGACTTTGTCATTCATGTTGACTTGCAAACACCTTTCTTGCACACTTCTCAAGTTGAGTTTGAACATCCGATTCTTGGCCATCTCCACTCGTGCAAGTAACCGGCCTCCTTTGTCCTTCAAGTGTAACATTCGATCTTTCATGAAGATCGAATATCCCTTCTCTAATAGTTGGCCCATGCTAAGGAGATTACTTTTCATGTCAGGCACATAGTAGACATCCTCAATTGTCCCTTCTTTGCCATCCTTTTGAGAAAAGCGTATTTTTCCTTGGCCTTTGACTTGAACCTTCGACGCATCTCCAAATGACACGTGCCCATCTTCTATCTCTTGGATCTCCATAAAGAGATGTTTGTGCCCACTCATGTGATTGCTAGCGCCTGTATCGAGATACCAGACCGAGTCGCTATCAGGAATAATGTCTTTATAGGCCATCATGAGAACACTATCGTCTCTTATCTTCTCTTCCGTGACTAGTTTCGCATTTTCTTCTATCTTTTTGTTGGAGTAGCACTCTTTTGCGTAGTGTCCATATTTGCCGCATTTGTAGCACTGGACATTTTGACGATTTGACCGGCCGCCTCTACCACGACCGCGTCCTTGACCACGCCAATTTTGTTGGCTCAGCTGGTCCTTTCTTTCGAGTTGTCTCCGCGTCCGCAGCCTCTACCGTGACCACGACCTCCACGGTCGCGTCCTCGACCACGCCAGTTTTGCTGGGCATACATCGTCTTGTCCTCCTTGATAACTGCCTTAGATTGTAAGGCCTCTTCGAGCAGATCTTGTTTCTTCTTCTTCCGTTGCTCATGCACCTCTAGAGAACCGGCGAGATCATCTATGGTCATCTCCTCCAGATTCTTCGACTCCTCAATGCGCATACAACATTTTCGAAATTCTCGGTCAATGACCGCAGAATCTTCTCCACGACCCTTGAATCGGTTATGGTTTCTCCATTGCGTTTGAGTTGATTTACCACCGTTTGTACACGCGTGATGTAGTCAGATACTCCTTCTGACTCCTTCATTTTCATGGCCTCCAATTCACCTCGTAGAGTTTGAAGCCGCACTTGTTTAACACGGTCGGCGCCTTTGAAGACTTTTTGCAAAATCTCCCATGCCTCCTTCGAAGTTGCCGCACTAGCAATCTTTTCGAACCCCGACTCATCTACCGCTTGGAATAAGAAGTAGAGAGCGGTCTTGTCTTTCGTGCGCGTTTCTTTCAACGCCTTTAACTGATTCGGCATCATGTTATCAGTAGTAGCCGACTCTGTGTAGCCATTCCCAACTACTTCCCACGCGTCTTGTGCACCAAGCAACACCCGCATCTGAATGCTCCAATTGTCATAGTTCCTCTTTGTGAGGCGTGGTAGCGGCATCTGCCCCAGCGGTGTAGGCTTTTGTCCCAGCGGTGTACTCCCGGAATTTGCCATGGCTGTCACCGACGGTCTTCACCTTCAGCACTTGTCTTTGCTTTCGGTACTTAGTTTGCCTTCGCACTTAACTTCGCCTTCGGCAACTTGTCTTCGCCTTCACCTTTAGCACTTGTACTCGCCTTCGCCTTCAGCACTTGTACGAAGTGGTAGGGGCGGTCTTCTCCAAGCTTCAAGCTTCAAGCTTCACAATGGGAATCACCTCCCAAAGAAGCTTCAAGCTTCACCTTGCTTCAAGCTTCAAGCTTCACAATGGGAATCACCTCCCAAAGAAGCTTCAAGCTTCACCTTGCTTCAAGCTTCAAGCTTCACAATGGGAATCACCTCCCAAAGAAGCTTCAAGTTTCACCTTGGCTCTGATACCAATTTGTTAGCACAAGAAGAACTAGAAATATGAGGCGGAGGAGCAAGGAGCAAGAACACAAAAATTTCTTTTCTATCAAACTCTTGCTCACTCTTTTCATTCAAGGATGACAATACTATTTATAGACTCCTAATGACTCTTGAGATTCCACACACATTGGAATTCCACACACAATGACTCTTAGACTTCCTCACAATGACTCTTGGGATTCCACACACATTGGAATTCCACACACAATGACTCTTAGACTTCCTCACAATGACTCTTGGGATTACAAACTACATAATGCATTTGACCTCTCATCTCCTTAATTAATATTGTATTGGGAACTCCAAGGGACTTTGTTTGAGTTTATCTTTCAACAAGAAGAAGATCTCTGACAGGTTATTCTTCACTCTTTCAGGTAGTGTCATTAGTTGGAAGGCGACTTTACAGTCGACAGTTGCTTTGTCTACTACGGAGGCAGAGTATATGGCAGTTACAGAGGCAGTGAAAGAAGTTATTTGGTTAAGAAGGCTTGGTGAAGATCTCGGCTTACACCAAGGAGTAATTACAGTGTTTTGTAACGGCCAGAGTGCTATACATCTGACGAAGCATCAGATGTATCATGAGAGAACCAAACACATCAATGTCAGGTATCACTTTATTCGAGAAATTGAAGTCATCAAAGTTAAGAAAATTGGTACTGCAGATAATCCAATAGATATGATGACAAAGCCCATACCTTCGCGCAAGTTCGAGTACTGTCTCGAATTGCTTGGTGTTCAAAATGGTAAAGGTTGAGCCCACGAGGCTAGAGAAGACAACAAGAATTTAAAGGACGCTTGATATAATTCAAGTTCAGATGGAGAGATTTGTTATTCATTTACGACAAGGTGGAGATTTGTTGATATGTCTTTAATGAATAGAAACAAACTAAGCCATTTTTTTTAGACTTTTTCTCAAAATCTATTAGCCACCCTATGAAATCTCTAGCCATCCTAAAAGTCATCAATAGCCACCCTATGAAGATTATAACCACCCTATGAAGATCTTAGCCACCCTAATGAAATCAATTGGGCCACCCTATGATTTTGATGTATGTGTGGGGTGAAGTGATGAAAGGGTTTAGAAGTTTTGCCTATAAATAGGCATCACATTGCATGAGATTTCAAGGCAAGGAAGTGAGAAAGAGAGAGTTGCTAAATATTGTATTATCCTCTCCTTTCTCTTGCTATTTATCTTCCTTTTGTTTAGCGCTAGTGAGTTGGGTTTCATTGGGCTTGGTGAGTGAGATTAGAGTTGTAATCTCTTGTATTCTCCCCTTTGATTAGTGGATTCCTCTTGCTATCTTCTCCGAGGACGTAGATCACATTGACCGAACCACGTTAAATACTGGTGTGCTATCATCTTTGTTTCTATTAGCTTATGTTGCTATCCATCTCTCTTTATACTTGTAATTAGAAGCCCACTGTTACAACACTATTTAATAATCTTCATGGTGACTGATTATACTTTTAAACTTTGCTTGTTACTATTAGTTGTCTATTTCTGTTGTTAATGTTTTTTTCTGTTGCATATACTCCTATACTGTTTTATAGTTCTCCTTGTTAGCATGTTAGCAGTGATCACTTTTTAAGTTCCTTGTCATCATATCCCACATAAATTTTAGCACTTGTCACAATTTTAGAAAACCTCATTAAAGTCATCAAATTGAATTTGAATATTAATTTCGCTTACTAATGTTATACCATTCGTACTAATCTTCTCAAGATCTTTATTAAATATTGAAAACCTCATTTCTGTTATCATTCTACAAATAAAGAAACCTCATTGAAGTCATTTTATTTTGCCTAATTTTTTCATGCATTTATTGGGAGCAATCCCAGGCTAATAGGAATTCTATACTTCTCACTTTAAGAAAATAAATTCACTAAATTTTCCAAATTGGCATAGATCAACTAGTAGGAGTTAGCAACACCTATTGAGAAACAACATATTCAACATATGAAATCCGTTTAACTTTTGTAATTTCTTTAACAATCTCCAGTTGATGTGGTCTTAATTATCATAATTTTGTGAATATAGTTTTTGGCACTCCTCTTGAGTGTTCATGTTATGCTAATTTTCTTCATTCGTAGAACCTATTCGTATTAACCTTTTACCAATTCACATGGTATGAACTTCTTTCTCGTTCTTAATTAAAGGGGATCTAAATTAAACAGGTAAGTGAATTGACATCTTTAGTGCTCATGCTTTTACTCAAAATCTTAACTTGAAACAAGTAAAGGGCTTCAGTGAATCTATTTTCACATGCACAGTTACATCTCAGATTGCTTAGGAAGTTTGAAATGGCTAACCAAAACTTAGACTATATTTCTTGTGTTTCAATCAAATCTCACCAATAAATTGGAATCTGGAACCAAGAAATCTGGTCACATAGTCATTTCCATTTACCAACATGGTCATATTCTGGAGGTCTTTCCTATGCGTCGAAATTTTTTGCACAAGGCCTTTACTTTTCCACTTGTTTAACAAGGCCCTCTTACTATTATTATTGTAATTTTCTGACTTAGGAGATTGAGACATGCAGCAAGATCATCCCCAGATTAGATACTTATAAAGTTTATAAGTTGACTAATACAGCTTACAAAGAGTTAGATTTTGCAGAAATTTACAGAGTAGTCGACTATATGAAAGTATAAGTCGACTAATCCACAGTATACTCGACAAATCCCCAGTATAAGTCAATTAATCTGCGCGTATCAGAAAATTCATTTTGAATAGGATTTCGTTTGGGGTCTGAATTGGACTCTAATTGAATTAATTCTTCGTCCATGTAAATTAAGTTTTCTAACTAGAGTAGTATTTCTTTGTTTGTGCCTATAGATCATTGTCTTTGTAATTTTTGTTGGAATTGAAGAATATAAGTATGAATCTTCGAGTTGAATTATGGCGAGATCCGTTGATCGAATCAACTGGATGATGGTTGGAGTGTTTTCTCCTTCCATTGGGGATGAACGTGGTATATTCACATGTTCAATTCCGACTTCGAATGAATGAGATATTCAAGTCTAAAGATTGCCTAATTCAAAGCCAAAACGGGACTAAAGGTAGCTAAAAGCATTTAGTCCCACATTGGCCGTGGGATAGAAGTTTGTGGTGTATAAATAGAGAAAATTGAGAGCAAAGGGTGTGCCCTTTAGGTACTTGGAGTTTTCGCGCGCGATTGGGAGGGATCTATGCCCGCCCACACGTGTGTGCGTGCGCGCGCGCCGCCGCTGGCGGCGCCGGTGCCGGGCTCGGGCTCGGGCTCGGGGTCCGGGTCCGGGTCTGGGTTCGGGTCTGGGTCTGGGTTCGGGTTCGGGTTCCCTACCTGGCCTGGTTCTTTTTGAATCGGGTCTTGCGGGTATGGATTGCAAGCATACCTGCTCCGCTACCCGAACCGGACCCGCTCCGCCCGCCAACAGACCGCTCTGCGTCAGTTGGACTGCTAACAGTTGCGACTGTTGGGTTGCCAACAGACACGGCTGCTGGGCCAAAGGTTGCAGCCTTTGGTTTGGGTTCGAACCTGTTGGCCCCTCCTGGAGTGCTATATAAAGCACTCTAAACTCTCAATTGAAACACACCAACAACAATCTCTCTCTCTATCTGAGTTCTGAAGCTCTGCATTCTGAACTGGCGGTGAAGTTCTGAAGCGACTTCCAGCGTGAAGTGGGAAATCCGTAACTCGGTTTCCGAAGCAACTTCCAACGGAGATTCTGCAAAATTGTTCTGAAAGAGGAATCAGAAAATTCAACAGATTCTTTTATAAGAATTGTTGTCTGAATCTGGTACTTCTGAAGAAAAAATTCTTCAACCTTCCTTCATCCTCAAAAGTGGGTGCTCCTCCAGAGAGTAGAGGCAAATATTCGTTTGAAATTTGTCCTTGTACCGCTGCTTCAACGATCCTGTGAAGGTACTGATTGACTACGGTTCGACCGTACGGTGATTTGGTAGTGCTATCCAAATACCGTGAAGGAGTGTTGTATCTTGGGAGACCAGCGTCCATTATCCCGTTAGCACCGGTGCGAGGGACGTAATTGTCTTAAGGAGATTCGCTCTAAGCGTACCTCACTCCAAATACTGTATAAGTGGATTAAGTCCTTTATACAGGGGATATACTTTAACAGTATATCGTGACTGACTTAGATTCAGTCTAATTGGTGTTTAACCAAGGAAGGAAATTGAAAGGTGATTCTTAAATTAAGGAACGTTCTATTGAACGGAAAACCTCCCACCTGATATTTGCCGACCTGGCCAATTAGATTGTTGATATCTCAGTGATCTTGATTAGTTGTCAGATTGATTCTTGTTAAGCAGAATACCCAACAATCTTAAGATAATTATTATTGAAGTTTCTTACTTCTGTTCTGCTTGAACTTGCAGAAAATGTCTGAGACTAATCAAGATAGCTCAAGCAAGGCACCAAACATGCAGCTACAAGCATTGATGCCTACTCCACTTCCTAACTCGAAGCCGGAGAAGCCAGGAAAATTTGATGGCACAGAATTCAAGAGGTGGCAACAGAAGATGCTCTTCTACTTGACCACTCTTCATATGGCCAGATTCCTGCAAGAAGATCCACCAGAGCCTGCAACTGATGCATGGACTCAATGTGACTTCCTTTGCCGAAATTATATTTTAAATGGACTGGATGACTCTCTTTACAATGTCTACAGTCCCATCACAACGGCAAAGAAGTTATGGGCCAGTCTTGACAAGAAGTACAAGATTGAGGATGCTGGTACCAAGAAGTTCGTCGTAGGACGATTTCTAGAGTACAAAATGGTGGACAGCAAGACTGTAATCAGTCAGGTGCAAGAGTTCCAACTTATCTTGCACGAGATAGAAGCCGAAGGTATGATCCTACCTGAAACTTTTCAGGTTGCTACTATCGTGGAGAAACTCCCACCTGTGTGGAAAGATTTCAAGAACTACCTGAAGCACAAGCGAAAGGAGTTAAAGTTGGAAGATCTCATTGTGAGGCTTCGTATCGAGGAGGACAACCGCAAGTCCGAGAAAAGGAGCAGCAAGAACTCCTACGAAGCAAAAGCAAATGTGATCGAGGACTTAAAGGGGAAAGCGTCTACTTCCAAAGGCTTAAAGCGGAAGAAGACTTCCCAGGGGTACAAAGGCAAGGTCCAAGAAGGCAAGAACATGCGCTTCAAGGGAACCTGCTACATCTGCAACAAAGAGGGGCATAAGGCGAATGAATGTCGCAGCCGTCTCAAAAAGAACAAGAAAAGCCACCCACAGGCAAACTTGACCGACCATGAGTCTCCAAGCCTTTCAGCTGTGGTGTCAGAAGTGAATCTGACAACCAACAATAAGATTGGTGGGTAGACACGGGGGCTACTCGGCACATCTGCTCTGAGAAATTATTATTCTCTGAATATCAAAGACTAGAGCAAGATGAGCAACTATTCATGGGAAATTCAGCCGTCTCAAAGGTTGAAGGAAAGGGCAAGGTCATCCTGAAGTGGACATCGGGGAAAGAGCTTACTCTTAACGATGTGCTTCATGTTCCAGAATCCGCAAGAATTTGATCTCCGGATCAATACTTAGTAAGAAAGGATTTAGAATGGTTTTTGAATCCGACAAATTTGTACTTACTAAGGGGGGATGTATGTGGGAAAGGGTTATCTTGTTGATGGACTTTTTAAAGCCAATGTTGCAGTGGTAGATAAAAAGTCTGTGTATTTGTACCCGAAGCTTATAAATAAAAGAAATTCTTTTGTTTATTTGCTTGAGTCTCCTATTTTGTGGCATGCTAGATTAGGGCATGTAAATTACAAGTCATTAAAGAATTTGTCTAATCTGGGATATATTCCTAAACTCAACTTGGAAGAAATTCGCAAGTGTGAGATTTGTGTTGAGGCCAAGTTGGCGAAAAATTCATTTCACTCAATTGATCGAAATACAGAACCTTTAGGGTTAATTCATAGTGATCTGTGTGACTTGAAGTTTATGCCAACTAGAGGCGGTAAAAGTATTTCATTACTTTTATCGATGACTGTACAAGATACTGTTATGTGTATCTTTTAAACAGTAAGGATGAGGCAATAAATATGTTTATAACATATAAAGCCGAAGTTGAGAATCAACTCAACAAGAAAATCAAGATTCTAAAATCCGATAGAGGCAGAGAATATGAATCAAATGATTTTAGTGAGTTATGTGCTAATTTTGGTGTAATCCATCAAACTACAGCACCATACACTCCTCAGCAGAATGGAATTGCTTAATGGAAGAACAGAACTTTGAAGGAGATGGTTAATTCCATGCTCGTAAGTTCTGGAGCTCCGCAGAACTTGTGGGGGGAAGCTCTATTAACTGCAAATTATATTCTAAATAGAGTATCCCACAAGAAACTTGGTCTTATACCATTCGAGTTATGGCATGGAAGGACACCTTCCTACCATTACCTCAAAATGTGGGGGTGCCTTGCAAAGGTGCTAGCACCATTACCTAAAAAGACTAAGTTGGGAACAAAAACTATGGACTGCGTATTCATAGGCTATGCCTTGAATAGTAGTGCCTACAGATTTCTGGTTCATAAATCAGAAATACCAGATATTCATGTAAACATGATTATCGAATCTAGAGATGCTGTATTCTTTGAAGATATTTTTCCATATAAAAGGGAAAAAGATAAGACTTCTGGGAAAAGAACACACGAGATGGCGTTCAGGGACGAAAGTTTCGAGGAACCGACTGTTAATGCGGAAACTGAACCAAGAAGAAGTCAGAGATCTAGAATCTCAAAATCTTTTGGTCCAGATTTCATAGCATACGCTATTGAGAGCGAGCCTCAAACATTTAAAGAGGCTATGTCAACCCCAGAAGCACAAATAGCGAAATAGAATCCATACTAAGTAATCATACTTGGGAATTGGTAAACTTGCCTCATGGCAGTAAACCAATTGGGTGTAAGTGGATTTTCAAACGAAAATTAAAACCCGATGGATCTATCGATAAGTACAAGGCTAGATTAGTAGCCAAGGGTTATCGACAAAAAGAAGGACTTGACTACTTCGATACTTATTCACCAGTAACAAGAATAACGTCCATTCGGATGTTAATTGCAATTGCAGTATTGCACAACTTAGATATCCATCAAATGGATGTCAAGACTGCATTCTTAAATGGTGAATTAAATGAAGGATATATATGGAGCAACCTGAAGGATTTAAAGTCAAGGGCCAAGAACACAAGGTGTGTAAATTGGTAAAATCCTTATACGGTTTAAAGCAGGCTCCAAAACAATGGCATGAGAAATTTGATAGTGTCATGATCAAAGATGGATTCACTATCAATGAATGCGATAAGTGTGTTTACACGAAAACAGTTGGAAACGCATGTATTATTGTTTGTCTTTATGTAGACGACATGTTGATACTTGAGACTAATATTGAAATTAATAAGTCCACTAAAAGAATGTTATCCAACAGTTTTGACATGAAGGATCTGGGGGTTGCTGATGTAATTTTAGGAATTAAAATTACCAGAACACCAGATGGAATCAGTCTATCTCAATCTCACTATGTGGATAAGATGATAGAAAGATTCAAGGATCATGGGATAAAAGAGAATACAAATCCTTTTCTCCCACACGTCCACCTTCATAAGAATACAGGAACTGGAATACGCCAGTTGGAGTATTCTCAGATTATCGGAAGTCTAATGTATTTGATGAATTGCACTAGACCCGATATTGCTTACGCTGTAAGCAAGTTAAGTAGATACACTAGCAATCCTAGTGATCTACATTGGACCGCTCTACTACGAGTATTGGGTTACGTATCACATACCAAGGAATATGCCTTGAGATATGGACAGTATCCTCCTGTACTTGAAGGATACAGTGATGCTAATTGGATTGCAGATTCTGAGGAATCAAAATCAACTAGCGGATACGTATTTACTCTAGCAGGAGCAGCGGTATCATGAAAATCTTCTAAGCAAACATGTATTGCCCGTTCCACTATGGAATCGGAATTCATAGCCTTAGATAAGGCCGAAGAAGAAGCAGAATGGCTTTGACAATTCTTAGAAGATATACCATTATGGCAAAAAGCCAGTGCCCGCTATATGTATACACTGCGATAATCAAGCAGCTATATTTAGGGCACAAAATGTTATATACAACGGTAAGTCTAGACATATTCGTCGTAGACATAATAACGTGAAGCAGTTGCTCTCAAATGGAATTATCTCTATTGACTTTGTATCGTCAAAGGATAATTTAGCGGATCCGCTTACTAAAGGTTTAAGTGGAGAGCGTATAAACTGCGCATCGAGGGGAATGGGTCTAAAAGCCTAACCTTACCGAGTCAGCTTAATGGAAACCTCACTTAGCGACTGGAGATCCCACGGACTAAGTTCAAGAGGAAAAACTAGTTATGATTGACTCAGCAAGTAAGCACTTGGGAGTTTGACTCAGTTCCATTCCTAAGGTGCACATAAGTGCTTTTCTACAAGTGGATTAAGGATAAGCTTAACGCTTTTAATGATGCCTATATCTTGTTACTAAACAAGTGGAGTAGAGTAGACTAATCTTAATAGGTCCATCACCTATGTGAGTATAGAGTTGGGTCGGCTCTTTGGGAATTTCTATGGAGGCTGTTATTCCCTAAAGATACTCTCTGAAACCAAGAATGTCCAGGGCCAAAACGGACACAACCGAGAACCAAAGTTGATTTGGAAAGTCACTGTGTGAAGCTTGTTGACTTGGCTAACAGTTTAAGACCTAGTTCACTGATTAGCCAGTAAGTCCGATAAAGCTTTCGCTATGGAAGGTTCAAGACCTAGTTCACCTATCCTTATGCAGTTTCTTTTCTCAAGTACCTTTCACAATAGAGTCAGTCTCTTTGTGTGTCATTTCCTTGAATCTCCATTCATTGTGGGGGATTGTTGGAATTGAAGAATATAAGTATGAATATTCGAGTTGAATTATGGCGAGATCCGTTGATCGAATCAACTGGATGATGGTTGGAGTGTGTTCTCCTTCCATTGGGGATGAATGTGGTATATTCACATGTTCAATTCCGACTTCGAATGAATGAGATATTCAAGTCTAAAGATTGCCTAATTCAAAGCCAAAACGGGACTAAAGGTAGCTAAAAGCATTTAGTCCCACATTGGCCGTGGGATGGAAGTTTGTGGTGTATAAATAGAGAAAATTGAGAGCAAAGGGCGTGCCCTTTGGGTACTTGGAGTTTTCGCGCGCGATTGGGAGGGATCTATGCCCGCCCACACGTGTGTGCGTGCGCGTGCGCCGCCGCTGGCGGCGCCGGCGCCGGCGCCGGTGCCGGGCCGGGCTCGGGGTCGGGGTCGGGGTCGGGTTCGGGTTCCCTACCTGGCCTGGTTCTTTTTGAATCGGGTCTCGCGGGTATGGATTGCAAGCATACCCGCTCCGCTACCCGAACCGGACCCGCTCCGCCCCGCCCGCCAACAGACCGCTCGGCGTCAGTTGGACTGCCAACAGTTGCGACTGTTGGGCTGCCACAGACACGGCTGCTGGGCCAAAGGTTGCAGCCTTTGGTTTAGGTTCGAACCTGTTGGCCCCTCCTGGAGTGCTATATAAAGCACTCCAAACTCTCAATTGAAACACACCAACAACAATCTCTCTCTCTATCTGAGTTCTGAAGCTCTGCATTCTGAACTGGCGGTGAAGTTCTGAAGCGACTTCCAGCGTGAAGTGGGAAATCTGTAACTCGGTTTCCAAAGCAACTTCCAACGGAGATTCTGCAAAATTGTTCTGAAAGAGGAATCAGAAAATTCAACAGATTCTTTTATAAGAATTGTTGTCTGAATCTGGTACTTCTGAAGAAAAAATTCTTCAACCTTCCTTCATCCTCAACAGTGGGTGCTCCTCCAGAGAGTAGAGGCAAATATTCGTTTGAAATTTGTCCTTGTACCGCTGCTTCAACGATCCTGTGAAGGTACTGGTTGACTACGGTTCGACCGTACGGTGATTTGGTAGTGCTATCCAAATACCGTGAAGGAGCGTTGTATCTTGGGAGACCAGCGTCCATTATCCCGTTAGCACCGGTGCGGGGGACGTAATTGTCTTAAGGAGATTCGCTCTAAGCGTACCTCACTCCAAATACTGTATAAGTGGATTAAGTCCTTTATACAGGGGATATGCTTTAATAGTATATTGTGACTGACTTAGATTTAGTCTAATTGGTGTTTAACCAAGGAAGGAAATTGAAAGGTGGTTCTTAAATTAAGGAACGTTCTATTGAACGAAAAACCTCCCACCTGATATTTGCCGACCTGGCCAATTAGATTGTTGATATCTCAGTGATCTTGATTAGTTGTCAGATTGATTCTTGTTAAGCAGAATACCCAACAATTTTAATCATCCAAGTTTTAATCAATTAAATTGAAATTATCTTTCCAATTGCTCGTGGATTCGAGTTATCTTTTTGCTCTTGGATTCGAGTTGTTGTGCTTGTGGTTTCAAGTACGTTCTCTACCTAAAATTTCTTTTCAGGGTTCGTTGCGTTAGAACGATATCTAGTCGGTGTTTTTCGCTTCCCAGTCTGCGTCAAGTGGTATCAGAGCATCGACAACATACCAACGATGGCGGGAAACGACGGCGAATTGTAAAGCCTTTTCGCAAGTGAAGCCGAGCATCTCCAACATTTACAGGATGTGTTCACAGTTCTACAAGCCAATGAGTTGTGCATCAACCTGAAGAAGTGCAGCTTCATGACTACGAGCTTGATATTCTTGGGTTTTGTTGTTAGCTCACAAGGGATCCATGTAGCGAGGAGAAGGTGAGGGAAATTCGAGATTGGCCGCTCCCAAGAGTTCTACAGAGGTGAGAAGATTTCATGCTCTAACTACTTTCTACCAGTGATTCATCCGTAATTTCAGTAGCTTGGTAGCACCTATCACAAATTGTTTAAAGAAATCTGTTTTCCATTTATTCTAATAAAGGGAAAACTTACAAAAAAATTGAAGAGATTTACAAGTAATAAAAGAAAATTATAAGAACTCTCTTCTAGAGTTTCTGGGAAAGTGTGCCGGTGGAAGTTTGATCAGTGCGCGACCACTTTATTCTATTAACGATGCGAGTGGTTGAGTCTCCGAGTCTTCTATCTAAAGATTTCCTTCTCGTCTGGTTCCAAAAATCCTTTGAAAAAGAAAGATCGTAAGGGTACTAACAACCTGAAAGAGAAGCAAAGTTCACTGAGAAAAGCCTGAAAGCTAAAGAGTGATCTCTTGTGAAATCTCTCTCTAAGAAGATCAGTTATCTTTTGAATTTTTCAGCTAAGGGTCCTCAAAAAGTCCAGCCAAAAAGTCTCCAGCCTTCTGCCCCGATCAGCCATGCATTGGGCTACCTATAGGCATCAAATGGTATGACTGTTCCCCTAAAAATCAGCACAGTTTAGCTTCACTGCGAAGCCAGAGTAGCTTCGTTGCAAAGTTAAACATAGCTTCTGTGAAGCTAACACATGCTGGCGAAGTTAATTAGCCAGCTGGCTCAGGGTTATTATATCAATCCCTTGATTTTCTCCAGTTTTTAAAAGAATTTCCCTTGTATCTAACTAATTGAGGAGTTATTGGATCACGGCAAGCAACTGCCTAAAATGTGATAATGATCATATTAATCTCGTGCTAAGATTTAAATGGTAAAAAATGGCCACATGAGCTCCCAGCAGAGCTCAAAAGAGAGCTTCTTGTGAAGCTAAAAGCGGAGCGCTGAGCCTGCTATCATTGAACTTGCAGCGAAGTTAAAAGAGAGCTTTTTAACAGAACTATGCGAAGCTTCAGGTGAATTTAAGGAATGAGCCCACAACGGAGCTATTGATAGTTTGCTGCGAAGCAAGCACTGAGCTTGTCCGCAGCAAGCACTAAGTTTGTAGCAAAGTTAGGAGTTAGTCTTTTTTTTAGGGCATAGTCTTTTTTTTAGGGCTTCTTCCGAAGGTAAATGCTTGATTCACTGTCTGCTTCACCAGATCAGTGGAGTCCAAGTCATTGATTTGTCCATCAGGGATGAACAGGTCTTCTGCTTGCTGATCAGCAAAAAGCATGCGCAAATATAAGTAAAGGAGTGTGGGTTGATGTTACTGCTTTTGCGATTCTTCTATAATAGCGAAGTGGCTATACGGGTCGTATCCACAAGGAGGGAGAGCGATGACAGCTTGATGCGGCTTCTTTGTTCAAGAAAAGAGAAAGTTCTTTGTTTCAAATAAAGAATTGGAAAATGAAAACAAGTTGGTTTCAAAAATTGTTTTAGAATGATTTGATGGTTTGTAAAATTTGATTTTCTTAATGGTAAAAACGCATAGCTAACTTTCTACTAAGTGCTCCTACTAATCCCTAACTTCTTGAAGATGTAGCCTTATGATGGATTATAGGTAAGTATAAACTTTATGCATAGGAACTATTCACGTTGGGACCGAATGAAAGTCCTTCCTTTGACTGAGTTTCACCCGGCAAAACTTGGACATTCCCTTATCAAGATCCAATAGAAGGTGAGAATAAGGGAAGACACAAGTGCACTAATGGTATCGGCAAAGTTAAAAGAAAAATATCTAACTTACAAAAATAAGTAAAGTATACAATCCATAGATCATCAAAAACCCGTTATGCATGAAATATAAGAAAGCAATACTCGTATGTAAGTTAGAGCTAGAACCCTCGTCTTAAGATATCATAGCTCTTGTTTGCACAAGGCTTATTTGATACTTTTGACTCATTTGGGTTTATCAATCAAGTTGTTAGAGATTAGTAGGTTAGTAGTTAGTTAGCCATGTAATGGAATAGTTAGTTAGACATGATAGTAAAAGAAACAACAAAAGAAAAGAAGTAAAGAGAAAGGGAGCTACACTAAAACAAGAAAGTAAAAGCAAATGGAAAACACAAGTAAATGGAAAGAAGCAAGAGAAATAATTACGTGTATTAGCTTGTCACCCTTCAAATATAACTTTTACACACTCTCTCTTTCACTCTAATGGGTAAAATTAAACTAGAAGAAGAAAGAAAGAAATAACTACAACTCCTAGGGACAAAATAATAACTACTTGTTAAAGCTCTGGATATCCGCATCTTCAGAACCCCAGGTGAGTTTTTATAGGCACCAGGGGAAAGGGGGACAACCCCTGGCCCAAAGCACCAGCGTGATCGCGGCCGTACGGCCATGGAAACGCAGCCTTGGCTGTGAAAACGCGGCCAGGCCAGGGCGGCGCGCGCCTGGCTTCCTGCTGCGTGCCGTCCCGTCTATCCTCTGTCAGTTGGATCTTCTGGTTTGTTGATTTGATGCCCTGTACTGACAAAATCTCCTCTCAATGACTACTTGGTACGCTTTTAATCACCTATTTAAATGTTGATTTAGGGTCTTCTTCTTCATTTGCACACCATAGACTTAGGATCAAGCAAGCAAAGCTTTATTAGCAGAATTTTATATAAAATAAATATGCAGATGTGATAAAAATTATGAAAAATTAGAGACTAATCACATCCCCATACTTATCTTTTTTCTCGTCCCAAGCAAAACAAAAATAAGAGAATTATTATACCATTTTTGCAGGTGACGTGATTGTACTGAGCATGTACAACAAGCCTTTAAACCTCTAGGTTTCTCGTAGAGGAGGAGTGTGTTGTCTCCTGAGGGTTTTCAGCGGATTGCACCACAAAATCCAATAATTGAAGAAAAATATTTAGTTGTTAGCAAACCTCTTTCAAGAAAAAGAACTTTCAATTATCTAAGTAAAAATGGCTGAATGATGTAACAATTAGGTTCAATCCTCATAAGTCCTCCTATATTTTAGCCTTCATAAAAGAAGAAATTATGATTTTTCTTTAAATTTAGAATGGATCTTGTACTTCTAACTCATTCTGTTATTTTGCTTTAGATAGATATGCATAATGTGTAAGTGTGATGTGCTTGGGATTTCTCAACTCAACTTTGAATATCATTTAATTTTATTAATATTTATATATTTATTTTTGGTTTCAATGGCTTTCTACTTTACTTATGTAACACATATCAAACCGATGACTCCCAAACCAGATAGTTTTAGGGCACTAGGTGAAAAAATACCCCTCACGTCGAATATGCAAGTAGATAGGCCACGAAATCATGATTTACTTATATGTTATATTTATTTATTTATTTATTTATTTTTTTGGCGTGAGTAATCATGCTTCTTGAGGCACAATTATCTAGCTTTTTTTTCCAGAGTTGTGTCTCTAAATCTTAAGCATGTGTGTGTGGTTTATGCATATTCTACTAAGGCTATATAAAAGGTATAAGTTATTTTTCTTATCCCTCCCAACTCTTTGTCAAACCAATGTTTCATTTTTATTTAGGCTAAAATAAAGATTCCTTAATAAGGTTCCCTTAATTCTTACAACCTTTTCGTATTGCTTAATGGCCTATAAGGCACGGTTTTCTAACTCGATTGGCAGATGACAGGCTTTTCTGAATATGATTCTGTAAGAAGACATCCCCAGGACTGTCTTAAAAGCAGTGCGAAAGCCCATAATGCATCGTTGAGTTTGACAGACCAATCCTTTCGTTTTTGTCTGACAGTCTTTTCCAAAATGAGCTTGATCTGTTGATTGCTGACTTCGACCTGCCCATTTGTCTAGGGATGATACGGAGTGGATAATTTGTGATTGATGAATATTTTCGCATCAGAGTTTCAAAAACGCTATTGCAGAAATGCGATCCATTATCGCTAATTATCGCTCTGGGGGTGCCAAATCGGGAGAAGATTTTTTATTTGGGAAATTTGACAACCACTTTGTTGTCATTGGTCTTTGTAGGCATAACTTCTACCCATTTAAAGACATAGTCCACAGCAACCAAAATGAACTGGTTGCCAAAGGAATTTGGGAATGGTCCCATGAAGTCGATACCCCAAACATCAAAAATTTCAAATTCAAGAATCGGGTTCAGGGGTATCATGTCTCTTCTTAAAATTTTCCCAATCTTCTGACAATTTGTATATGTCTTGCAAAAGTGGAATGAGTCTTTGAAAAAAGTGGGCCAGTAAAACCCACTATGTAAAACTTTCTCTGCAGTCTTGCGGGGACCGAAGTGTCCTCCGCATGCAAGTTCATGGCAAAAGCTTAGCACACTCCTCTGTTCTTCCTCTGGGATGCATTGTCGAATAATCTGGCCGGAACAATACTTAAAAAGATGCTTCTCTTCCTAGAAGAAGTACCGTACTTGGGCAAAGAAACGACACTGGTCTTGCTTTATCCAGTCAGCGGGTAATTGTCCAGTGGCCAGGTAATTGACTATGTCCGCATACCAGGGTTCCTTGAAAATGGCTAGGATGTGCTCATCTGGGAAATCCTCGTTGATCGGAGCTTGTATGATAGGTGCGTTCAGAATTCGTGATAGATGATCAGCGACCACATTTTCTATACCTCATTTATCCGAATTTCCAGGTCAAATTCTTGAAGCAATAGGATCCACCGAATCAGTCAGGCTTTTGCTTCCTTCTTGGTCATGAGGTATTTTAGTGCTGAGTGATCCGTGAAAATCACCGTCTTCGATCCTTGATCAGCAAAAAGCAAGCACTAAAATAAGAGAAGAAAGTGTGGGTTAATGTTACTGCTTTTGCGATTCTTTCATAGTAGCGAAGTGGCTATACGGGTCGTATCCACAAGGAGGGAGAGCGATGAAAGTTTGATGCCGCTTCAAAATTCAAGAAGAAAGAAAGTTCTTGTTTCCAAATAAAGAATTGAAAAGTGAAAAAAAGTTGTTTTTAAGAATTGTTGGAAAAATGTTTTAGTGGTTTGTAAAAGTGGATTTTTTTTCTTAGCTGTAAAAATGCATGGTTAACTTTCTATTAAGTGCTCCCACTAATTTCTAACTTTTGGAAGATAGCCTCACGATGGATCATAGGCGAACACAACCCTTGTGCATTGGAACTATTCACGTGAAAATCGAGTGAAAGTTCTTCCTATAACTTTGCTTTACACGGTAAAAACTCAGACATTCTCATATCAAGATCCAATAGAAGGAGAGAATACGGGAAGACACGAGTGCACTAATGGTATCAGCAAAAGTTAAAAAAATCTCTAACTTACAATAACAAGTAAAGTAGACAACTCATAGATCATCAAAAAACCCATTAAGAATGAAATATAAGAAAGTAAATACTTGAATGTAAGTTAGAGTTAGAACCCTCGTCTTAAAATGCCATAGCTCTCGTTTGCACAAGGCTTGTTTGACACTATTGACTCATGTGGGTTATCAATCAAGTGTTAGAAATTAGTAGGTTAGTAGTAAGTTAGCCATGCTAATAAAAAGTTAGTTAGCCATAAAAGTAAAAGAAACAAAAAAGGAAAAGAAGTGGAGAGGAAGGGAGTTACACTACAACAAGAAACAATAAAAGGAAGAAGTAAAGAGCAATGAGTTTACACTACAACAATGAAGTAAAAGCAAAGAAAAGCACAAGTAAATTGAAAGAAGGAAGAGAAGTAGTACTTGTATTAGCTTGTCACCCTTCAAATACAACACTTGCACACTCTCTCTCACTCTAATGGCTAAAACAACTAGAAGAAGAAGAACAACAACTACAAACTTAAAAACAAGATTACAAAAACTTGCTAAAGCTCTGAACCTGCCCAAACTGAAGACCCCTGGGGGGTATTTATAGGCACCAGGGAAAAGGGGGCCACGTGAGCGGCACGTGGCCCAAAATGCAAGCGCGCGCGCGCCCAAAGGGCCGCGGAAACGTGGCCTGGGCCTTGTTTCACGGCTCTGCCAGGGCGGCGCACGCCTAGCTTCGGGCAGCGCGTCACCCAGACTGTCTTCTGATGCCTTGATCTTCTGGATTTGCGATTTGATACCCTGGGCTGACAAAATCTTCACCCTAAAGTCAATGGCTACTTGGTAGGCTTTTAATCACCAATTAAATGGTGATTTAGGTCTTCTTCTTCATTTGCACACCATGGACCTAGGATCAAGCAAGCAAAGTTTTATTAGAAAAATTTTACATGCAACAAATATGAGAATGTGATGAAAATTATGCAAAATTAGAGACTAATCACACCCCCACACTTATCTTTTTGCTCGTCCCGAGCAAAACAAAAAATAAGAAAATTATTATACCACTTTCGCAGGTGACGCGATTGCACTGAGCATGTGCAACAAGCCTTTAAACCTCTAGGTTTCCCCTAGAGGAGGAGTGTTATCTCCTGAGGGTTTTCGGCGGATTGCACCCACAAAATCCAGTAAGTAAAGAAAAGAAGTTAGTTGTTAGAAAGAATTTTTTTTTCATGAAAAAGAACTTTCAATCATCTAAGTAAAAATGACCGAATGATGTAAGAATCAGGTTAACCCTCATAAGTCCTCTTATACTTTAGCCTTCATAAAAGAAGAAACTATGATTTTTCTTTAAATTTAGAAAGGATCTTGTACTTCTAACTCATTCTTTTATTTTGCTTTAGATAGATATGCATAATGTGTAAGTGTGATGTGCTTGGGATCTTTCAACTCAACCTTGAATTTAATATTTACTTATTATTCTTTGTTCCATTAGGCTTTCTACTTCACTTATGTAACACATATCAAACCGATGACTCCCAAACTAGATGGTCTTAGGGCACCAGGTGGAAAAGCACCCTTCAGGTCAAATATGCAAGTGGAGTAGGCCACAAAATCAAGATTTATTTATACATTATTGTATATAGGATTTTTTTGGCGTGAGTAATCATGCTTCTTGAGGCACAATTATCTAGCTTTTTTTTCCGCCAAAGTTGTGTCTCTAAATCCCACGCATGTGTGTGTGGGTTATGCATATTCTACTAAGGCTTAAATAAAAGGTATGAGTTATTTTCCTTATCCCTTCTAACTTTTTAGTCAAACTAATCTTTCTTGTTTATTTAGGCAAAAATAAAGATTCATTAATAAGGTTCCCGTAATTCCTACAATCTTTTGGTATTTTTATAAAGAGTATGAAATTTCTTTTCAATCTGGAGATTTTTTTTTAAGAAAAAGAAAGAATAAAAGGAAAAAGAAAAATGTTAGCACCCCCCCACACTTATCTAATGCATTGTCCTCAATGAATGCATATGTAAATGTAAATGCAATAATTAGGGTGAAGAAATGATGTCACCGTCTTCGTGGACTCGGGCCAGCCAAGTGCGAATAGGCAAAAGAAATGTCAAAAAGAATGTAGAAGGGGTAAGCATATAAACAATTTTTTCTTCTTTTTTTAAATTTATTTGTTGTGGTTAGGTGTATGATAGGGCAAAAAGAGTCAGCACACTATCATCCAGAGTCATAGGCTCAGTGGTCAAGAAGGGCTTCAATTTTTGCCAATTCACTTTGAATTCCGTGTTATTTTTAGGGTCTGCAATAAGCACAGCACCGTGCGAGAAAATAGTGCACACAATGAACGGTCCCGACCAACGAGTTTTCACCTTTCTCGCGAAAATTTGAAGCCTAGAGTTATACAGCAGAACCCTATCTCCCGGGGCAAAGTTTTTTCGGGTTATGATTTGATCATGAAAAAGTTTAGTCCTGCTCTTGGTGATTCGGGCATTCTCATAAGCTTCATTCTGTATCTCCTCTAATTCTGAAATCTGCAGTCTCCTAAGTTCACCGGCCTTGGTCAAATCAAAATTGAGTTGCTTAATGGCCCAGAGGGCCGGTGTTCTAACTCTACTAGCAGATGACAGGCTTTTCCAAACACGATTCTATAAGGAGACATCCCCAGAACTGTCTTAAAAGCAGTGCGGTAAGCCCACAATGCATCATTGAGCTTAACCGATTAATCCTTTCGGTTTTGTCTGACAGTCTTTTTCAGAATGAGCTTGATTTGTCGATTGGTGACTTCTAACCTGCCCATTTGTCTGGGGATGGTATGGAGTGGATAACTTGTGATTGATGGAATATTTTCGCATCAGAGCTTCAAAAACTCTGTTGTAGAAATGTGATCCATTATCACTAATTATCGCTCTGGGGGTGCCAAATCGGAGAAGATATTATCTTTAAGAAATTTGACAACCACTTTGTTGTCATTTGTCTTTGTTGGCACAGCTTTTACCCACTTAGAGACATAATCTACAGCAACCAAAATGAACGGTTGTCGAAGGAATTGGGGAATGGCCCCATGAAATCGATACCCCAAACATTAAAAATTTCAACTTCAAGGATCGGGTTCAGGGGCATCATGTCTCTTCTTGAAATTTTCCCAATTTTCTGACAATTTGCGCATGACTTGCAAAAATTATATGAGTCTTTGAACAAAGTGGGCCAGTAGAACCCACTTTGTAGAACCTTCTCTGCAGTCTTGCGGGGACAGAAGTGTCCTCCGCATGCAAGGTCATGGCAAAAGCTGAGCACACTCCTCTGTTCCTCCTCTGGTATGAATCGTCTAATAATTTGGTTGGGACAATACTTAAAAAGATACGGTTTTTCCCAGAAGAAGTACCGTACTTGGGTAAAGAAGCGGTATTGGTCTTGCTTTGTCCAGTTAGTAGGTAATTGTCCCGTGGCCAGGTAATTAACAATGTCCGCATACCAGTGTTCCTTAAGAATGGCTAGGATGTGTTCGTCTGGGAAATCCTCGTTGATCGGAGCCTGGATGGTAGGTGCATTCGGAATTCGTGAGAGATGATCAGCGACCACATTTTCTATACCTCGTTTATCCCAGATTTCTAAGTCAAATTCTTGAAGCAAAAGGATCCACCGAATCAGTCAGGCTTTTGCTTCCTTCTTGGTCATGAGGTATTTCAGAGCCGAGTGATCCCTAAAAATCACCGTCTTCAAACCTAACAAGTAAGGCCAGAACTTTTCTAACGCAAAGATAACGGCCAAGAATTCATTCTCAGTCATTGTATAGTTTTGTTGGGCGTCATTCAAGGTCCTACTCGAATAGTAAATCACGTGCTGCCTATTATTGATGCGCTGTCCTAGGACAGCGCCAATAGCAAAATCAGATGCATCACACATGATTTCAAATGGCTGGGCCCAATTAGGAGAAGAAATAATAGGCGCAGAAATAAGTTCTTGCTTAAGCTTCCCCCATGACTTGAAACATTCATCGTTGAAATCAAAAGGCACGTCCTTAGCGAGCAGGTTGGTTAAGGGCCTAGTGATTTTGTTAAAATCCTTAATGAACCGTCGGTAGAACCCAGCATGACCTAGAAAGGATCTAATATCCTTGATGCTTTTGGGTGGTGGAAGCTTAGCAATCACTTCTACTTTAGCCTTATCCACTTCTATGCCTCTCCTCGAAATCTCATGGCCCAAGACAATCCCCTGTCTCACCATGAAGTGACATTATTCCCAGTTTAGAGTTAGGTTCTTCTCAATACATCTTTATAGCACTAACTCTAGGTGATGAAGACACTGATCAAATGAATTTCCGTAGATGGAGAAGTCATCCATGAAAATCTCAAGAAAACGTTCTACCATGTCAGAGAACAAACTAAGCATGCACCGTTGGAATGTTGCGAGAGCATTGCACAATCCAAAAGGCGTGCGCCGATAAGCAAAGGTTCCGAACGGGCAGGTGAACGTCATCTTTTCCTGGTCTTCTGCAGTAATGGGGATTTGATTGCATCCCGAGTACCCATTTAGGAAGCAGTAGTACTCATGTCCAGCCAAACGCTTAAGCATTTGGTCGATGAAGGGTAGTGGGAAGTGGTCTTTACGGGTAGCTGCATTCAACTTCCTGTAGTCGATACAAACACGAAACTATTAGATAATGGGATCATTATCCCATTTCTAAACCATTGGCTATCAGAAATGGAATAAATGATCCCATTATCTAATAGTTTTAGAATTTTAGCCTTAACTACTCTTGCATGAGAGGGTTAAGCCTGCGTTATGGGTCCCTCCTAGGCGTTACTTCATCGACTAAATGGATTCTATGTTGCACTATGGCTGGACTTATTCCCTTGATGTCCTTCATCATCCATCCAATGGCCTCCCTATGTCTTTTCAGAATAGACATTAAGCTGTCCTTGTTGCTCATCAGTCAGGTGGGATGCTATGATGATTGGCAAGGTGTCCTTTCCACCCAGGTAGGCGTACTTGAGGTGTTCAGGTAAGGCTTTTAGCTCTAGGGAAGGTGTTATTTTATTGGAGGCAATCTCTGGGTTTTCAATCCTAAGATGAGGTACATTTGGATTTGATGCCCAATCCACTGCTGAATCTACGATTTGATCTAGATTAAAATCCTCAGCCTCCAGATCAAACTCTGCCTCAGTTTCTATCTTCATGCTTTCCTCATGCTCACTGGTCAGGTTTTCAATAGAATTGACCTCAAATGTCTGATCATTGACATCCCTAGGTTGTCTTCCAAGATTGAAGACATTGACTTCCTTCGTCATGTCTCCAAAAGTCAATCGCATGGACCCATTCCTACAGTTATAATGGCATTGGCTGTAGTAAGGAATGGGCGTCCTAAGATGACTGGAGTTTGAGACCTAGGATTGGACACAGGTTGGGTCTCAAGCACAATGAAGTCAACAGGGTAGATGAAGTCCCCGACCCGGATAAGGACGTCTGTGATTTCCCCCTTCGGGATCTTCACAGATCGGTCAGCTAGCTGAATGGTGACTCGAGTTGGGCTTAGCTCGCCCAACCCAAGTTACTGGTATACTGAGAGAGGTAGCAAGTTGATACTTGCTCCCAGGTCAAGAAGTGCTTTACTGATTTTAGTCTGTCCTATGGTACAGGAAATAGTGGGATATCCGGGATCCTTGTATTTCACCGGAATGGGACCAGACAGAATTTCGCTTATATTGGTTGCCAAGAACACTTTCTTAGGCACATTGGTCTTTCTCTTCTTCGTACACATATCCTTAAGAAATTTGGCGTAAGCCGGGACTTATTGGATAGCGTCAAGAAGTGGCACATTCAATTTGACCTGGTTGAACATCTCTAGCATTTTCTCCATGTGCATATTCTTATTGTTGTTCCTAAGCCTATTGGGAAAGGGTGCTACAGGCTTATGAACTTGTTCAAGAGCTTTGTCCTCATCAGATGTTTGTAGAGCGGATTGGGAGGAAATAGCAGAGGTGGAGGCTGGAGTGGGATCAGGATGGACTGGACTTTTCTGTTGGTAGACCTGGTTGTCTACCTTCTTTCCAGATCGCAGTGTGTGAACAGCATTGCACTGGTTAATCGATGGATCCTGAATTTCATATGCTTGATTGGAGGTTTTTGGGTTAACTAGTGGCTGACTAGGCAAAGTACCTTTTGGTCTTTCACTTAGAGAATTAGCTAATTGACTCATCTGCATTTTCAATCTCGATATAGCTTGTGAATGATTGTTCAGAGTTTGTCCCTAGTTTTGCATAAAAGCAGTTTGGGACTTCATGAAAGCCTCTATGCTCTCCTCCAATTTACTGATTTCTTTTCCATTGGAGAGCTTTAGGAGGAGGAAGATGGGGCTTGACTAGGAAAAGGTGGTGGAGGAGTAGGATGGTGAAAATTGTTAGAGAAATTAGGCCTGGGAGGATTGTTCAGAGCCCAGGAGAAATTTGGGTGATTCCTCCAACCGGGATTGTATGTCTGTGAGTAGGGGTTGTGAGGCGGCCGTGAGTAAGCCGCGTTCAGGTGACACTTGCTGGGCATGGAAAACAGGGCACTCTTCAAAGACATGGTTTGGTGCCTGACAGTACGAGCAACCCGAATTGTGAATTGGTGGTGGGTTGATCTGGTTGACATTGGTAGGCTCTTTAGTTTTCAGAGCCTCTATCCTTCTCATTAGGGTAGCAATCTTAGCCTCGACAGCTATGGATGATTCTAGAGATAGGAGCCCTCCTCTTGAAGCTATAGATTGTGAATTCCTAGGTTTTTTTCGAGGCTGGCTCCCATTGTAGGGTTTTCTCAGCTATGTCCTCAAATAAATTCCAACCCTGATTCTCATCCTTCTGCAAGAACCCTCCCTGACACATGGTCTCTAAAAGGGTTTTCGTTTGATAGTCTAGACCATCGTAGAGAATCTAGAGAATCTGGCACTGACGCCATTTCTCCACGCCATGATGCGGGCACTGAGCTAGGAGATCTTTGAATCGCTCAAAGTATCTCCAAAATGGTTCGCTTGGTTCTTGCCTAAACTGCATGATGTTCTTCCTAATAAGGGCAGTTTTGTGAATTGGGTAGAATTTCTTCAAGAAAGCCTTGACGAAATCATCCCACGTCGTGACTGAATCTGCTGCCAAACTGTACAACCATTTCTTAGTTAGGTCCTTTAGGGAAAAAGGGATGAAACGTAATCTAACGGCATCGTCTCCTAGCTGGGGTATACGCATCATGAGGCACACTTCTTCGAATTCCCTAACAAAGAAGTATGCGTCCTATGGTTTTAAACCATAAAATTTGGGAAGAGTGTTAATGAATTGAGGTTTTAACTCAAATTTATTTCTGTTTGCTTCAGGAAGTTTTATGCAAGATGGAAGTGAAGTTCTGATCGGGTAAAATCTATTCTAAAGTGATGCCATCACCGGTTCTGGATGTAAGGGTAGAGAAGTGTTTCTTGTTAATCTGAAAGTTGACAGATCTCTCACCCACTCTTGCATGCAGCACACCACAAACAACATAAAGACAACAAATAATCGAAAGAGAACAAAAAACAAATAAAAGAAAGAAGAACAACCACAAGTCTTAGTCTAAGGTACCTGACCTAGACGACTCCTAACTGGTCGATTCCCTGGGAAGGTTGTTGCAGGAACTTGACTACAAGCTAATCGGCCAGGAAAGGGCAAAGCTCGGGGGGAGGTATCTGGGCGGAGCCACGGGCCTAATTACGCCAAACCACGGAGCTTTCGAGGCTTTACCTCTCAATCCACTTTCCTTAGACACCGATTTTGTAGGAGTATAGTTCTTGCAATTTTCAACCTCGGTTAATCTCTTAGTGAGTCCGAGATGTCTCTAGGGCCAACGTCTATTGATTTTTAGTTAAGGCTTGGGAAAGTGTGAGTGCACTTGGAGATGATTTTTGGGCTAAGGAAGGGTGATGAAATCCCCACCTTATCTTGTTTATTTGGGTTTTGCCCTTAATGTCAATTATGCAAGTATACAGTTTATTCACAACAAGTAAACATTCAAAGCGGTAAATCACTTTAAAATGTTGGTCCTATTCTATATGAATGAACACGTACCTTTTCTCCAGCACTCTTCAACAGAAATTGAAATGAATTGAAATAGACACGTGCCTTAAATGCAAAAGTCTAATCCAAATTTCAATTAAGCAACAAGTGAATTTCTGTTGAATTTATTACACATGCATAAGGCGAAGCATCCAAGGAAACTAAAAATTTAGAAAGCAATTTTTTTTAGCGGCTTTTGGCAACCCTGCAAACGAGTTTGTTAGTACTTCAATCGGAAAAACTCGCTTTTAAACGAATTTTTCCGAGGGCAAATGAATCCTCGCGCAATGTCCTTGGCCTCCTCTTTCGCTTCCCGTGATAGTAAGCTCCTTTGTACTTCTCTTACACACAAAAAATAAAGAACAGTCTTTAGTATTGAACAACAAAGCCGTTCCCTCCCCGGCGACGGCGCCAAAATTTGATCGGCAAAAAGCAAGCAATAAAATAAGAGAAGGAAGTGTGGGTTGATGTTACTGCTTTTGCGATTCTTCCATAGTAGCGAATTGGCTATACGGGTCATATCCACAAGGAGGGAGAGCGATGGAAGCTTGATGCGGCTTCAAAGTTCAAGAAGAAAGAAAGTTCTTGTTTCCAAATAAAGAATTGAAAAGTGAAAACAAGTTGTTTTTAAGAATTATTGGAAAAATGTTTTAGTGGTTTGTAAAAGTGGATTTTTTTCTTAGTTGTAAAAATGCATGGCTAACTTTTTACTAAGTGCTCCCACTAATTTCTAACTTTTGGAAGATAGCCTCACGATGGATCATAGGCGAACACAACCCTTGTGCATTGAAACTATTCACGTGAAAATCGAGTGAAAGTTCTTCTTATAACTTTGCTTTACACGGCAAAAACTCGAACATTCCCATATCAAGATCCAATAGAAGGCGAGAATACAGGAAGACACGAGTGCACTAATGGTA
Source organism: Agave tequilana (assembly GCA_038442645.1). Classification (NCBI taxonomy): domain Eukaryota; kingdom Viridiplantae; phylum Streptophyta; class Magnoliopsida; order Asparagales; family Asparagaceae; genus Agave; species Agave tequilana. The sequence goes on from JAVJIF010010733.1 coordinate 73,405, forward strand.
TCGGCAAAAGTTAAAAGAAAAAATCTCTAACTTACAATAACAAGTAAAGTAGACAACTCATATATCATCAAAAACCCATTAAGAATGAAATATAAGAAAGTAAATACGTGAATGTAAGTTAGAGTTAGAACCCTCGTCTTAAAATGTCATAGCTCTCGTTTGCACAAGGCTTGTTTGACACTATTGACTCATGTGGGTTATCAATCAAGTCTTAGAAATTAGTAAGTTAGTAGTTAGTTAGCCATACTAATAAAAAGTTAGGCATAAAAGTAAAAGAAACAACAAAGGAAAAAAAGTGGAGAGGAAGGGAGTTACACTATAATAAGAAACAACAAAAGGAAGAAGTAAAGAGCAATGAGTTTACACTACAACAATGAAGTAAAAGCAAAGGAAAGCACAAGTAAATTGAAAAAAGGAATAGAAGTAGTATTTGTATTAACTTGTCACCTTTCAAATATAACACTTACACACTCTCTCTTTCACTCTAATGGCTAAAACGACTAGAAGAAGAAGAACAACAACAACTACAAACCTAAAAACAAGATTACAAAAACTTGCTAAAGCTCTGGATCTACCCCAACTGAAGACCCCTGGGGGGTTTTATAGGCACCAGGGGAAAGGGGGCCACGTGAGCGGCACGTGACCCAAAGCGCAGGCGCGCGCACCCAAAGGGCCGCGAAAACGCGGCCTGGGCCGCGTTTTCGCGGCCCTGCCAAGGCGGCGCGCGCTGGTTTCGGGCAGCGCGTCGCCCAGACTGTCTTCTGATGCCTTGATCTTCTGGATTTGCGATTTGATACCCTGGGCTAACAAAATCTTCACCCTAAAGTCAATGGCTAGTTGGTAGGATTTTAATCACCAATTAAATGGTGATTTAGGGTTTCTTCTTCATTTGCACACCATGGACCTAGGATCAAGTAAGCAAGATTTTATTAGCAAAATTTTACATGAAATAAATATGAGAATGTGATAAAAATTATACAAAATTAAAGACTAATCAATCCTAACAAGTAGGGCCAAAACTTCTCTAATGCAAAGACAACGACCAAGAATTCCTTCTCGGTCGTTGTATAATTCTGTTGGGCGCCATTCAAAGTCCTACTCGAGTAGTAAATCACGTGCTGCCTATTGTCGATGCGCTATCCTAGAACAGCGCCAATAGCAAAATCAGAGGCATTACACATGATTCCAAACGGTTGTGCCCAATTAGGAGCAGAAATAATAGGCGCAGAAATAAGTTCTTGCTTAAGCTTCCCCCATGACTTGAAACATTCATCGTTAAAATCAAAGGGCACGTCCTTTGCGGGCAGGTTGGTTAAGGGCCTAGCGATCTTGCTAAAATCCTTAATGAACCGTTGGTAGAACCTAACATGCCCTAAAAAGGATCTAATATCCTTGATGCTTTTGGATGGTGGAAGCTTAGCAATCACTTCTACTTTAGCCTTGTCCACTTCAATTCCTCTCTTAGAAATCTCATGGCCTAAGAGAATTCCCTGTCTCACCATGAAGTGACATTTCTCCCATTTCAGAGTTAGATTCTTTTTCTTGCATCTTTGCAGAACCAACTCAAGATGATGAAGGCATTGTTCAAATGAATCTCTGTAGATGGAGAAGTCATCCATGAAAATCTCAATGTTCCACCATGTCGGAGAACAAACTGGGCATGCACCGTTGGAATGTCGTAGGAGCGTTGCATAATCCAAAGGGCATGCGTCGATAAGCGGCGGCTCCAAACGAGCAGGTGAACGTGGTCTTTTCCTGATCTTCTACAACAATAGGGATTTGATTGTATCCCGAGTACCCATCTAGGAAGCAATAGTACTCGTGTCCAGCCAGGCGTTCAAGCATTTGGTCGATGAAGGGTAGCGGGAAGTGGTCTTTACGGGTGGCTGCATTCAACTTTCTATGGTCGGTCAAACATGAACATTGATAGGCAGTCTTGTATGTACCAACTCTTTTTGCTCATTTTCAACCACCATAAAGCCAGCTTTCTTTAGGACCGCATGAACAGGGCTAACCTATTGGCTATCAGAAATGGGATAAATGATCCCATTATCTTATAGTTTCAAAATTTTCGCTTTTACTGCCTCTTGCATGAGTGGGTTAAGCCTGCATTGTGGGTCCCGCCTGGGAGTTGCTTCATCGGTTAAATGGATTCTATGTTGAACTATTACTAGACTTATCCCTTTGATATCCTTCATCGTCCATCCAATGGCTTCCCTATTTCTTTTCAAAATAGACATTAAGCTGTCCTCTTGTTGCTCAGTCAGGTGGGATGTTATGAAGACTGGCAGGGTTTCTCTTCCGCCCAAGTAGGCGTACTTGAGGTGTTCAGGTAAGGCTTTTAGCTCTAGGGAAGGTGTTGCTTCATTGGAGGCATTCTCCGGACTTTTAATCCTGATGAGGTGCACCCACTGTCGAATCCTACGATCTGATTTAGATTAAAATCCTCAGGCTCCAAATCAAACTCTGTCTCTGTTTCTATGTCCATGCTTTCCTCATGCTCACTGGTCAGATTTTTAATGGAATTGACCTCTAAAGTCTGATCATTGATATCCTTGGGTTGTCTTCCAAGATTGAAGACATTGACTTCCTTCATCATATCTCCAAAGGTCAGTCACACGGACCCGTTCCTACAGTTGATTATGGCATTGGCTGTAGCAAGGAATGGGCATCATAAGATGATCGGAGTTTGAGACCGCGAATTTGACACAGGTTGGGTCTCAAGCACAATGAAGTTAACGGGGTAGATGAAATCCCCAACCCGGATAAGGACATCTGTGATTTCTCCCTTAGAGATTTTCACAGATCGATCAGCTAACTGAATGGTGACTCGAGTTGGGCTTAGCTCGCCCAACCCAAGTTGCTGGTATACTGAGAGAGGCAGCAATTTGATACTTGCTCCCAGGTCAAGGAGTGCTCTGCTAATTTCTGTTTGCCCTATTGTGCAGGAAATTGTGGGACATCCGGGATCTTTATATTTCACCAGAATAGGACCAGACAAAAATTTCGCTTATGTTGGTTGCTAAGAACACTTTCTTGGGCACATTTGTCTTTCTCTTCTTCTTCCACATATCCTTAAGAAATTTGGCATAAGCTAGGACTTGTTGGATAGCATCAAGAAGAGGCACATTCAGTTTGACCTGGTTAAACATCTCAAGCATCTTCTCCATGTGCATATTCTTATTGTTGTTCCTAAGCCTATTGAGAAGGGTGCTACGGGCTTATGAATTTGTTCAGCAGCTTTGTCCTCGTCAGATGTTTGTGGAGCAAATTGGAAGGAACTAGCGGAGGTAGAGGCTGGAATAGGATCAATGTGGACAGGATTTTTCTGTTTGTAGACCTAGTTGTCCACCTTCTTTTTAGATCGAAGTGTATGAATAGCATTGCACTAGTTGATCAAAGGATCCTGAATTTCATACGCTTGATTGGAGTTTTTTGGGTTAACTAGCGGCTGACTAGGTAAAGTACCCTTTGGTCTTTTACTTAGAGAGCTAGCTAATTGGCTCATCTGCATTTCCAATCTCGATATGGCCTGTGAATGGTTGCTCAGCGTTTGTCCCTGATTTTGCATGAAAGCGGCTTGGGACTTCATAAAAGCCTCCATGCTTTCTTCCAGTTTACTGAATTTCTTTTCCGTTGGTGAACTTTGGAAGAAGGAAGATGGGGCTTGACTGGGAAAATTTGGTGGAGTGGGATGGTGAAAATTATTGAGAAAGTTTGGCCTGGGAGAATTATTCTGGGCCCAAGAGAAATTTAGGTGATTTCTCTAACTGGGATTGTATGTTTGCGAGTAAGGATTATGCGGCGGTCGTGAGTAGGCTGCGTTCAGGTGTTCCGGTGGCACTTGCTGGGTATGGAAAACATGGCATTCTTCAAAGACATGGTTCGGTACCTGACAGTATGAACAACCCAGATTGTGAATTGGTGGGGGGTTGATTTAGTTGATATTGGCTGGCTCTTTTGTTTCTAGAGCCTTTATTATCCTCATCAGGGTAGCAATCTTAGCTTATGCAGCTATGGATGATTCTAAGGATAGGAGCCCTCCTTTTGAAGCTATGGACTGTGATTTTTTTAGTTTTTTCGAGGCTGGCTCCCGTTGCAGGGTTTCTCAGCTAAATCCTCAAATAAATCTCAACCTTGATTCTCATCTTTTTGCAAGAACCCTCCTTGACACATGGTTTCTAACAAGATTTTCATTTGATAATTTAAACCATCGTAGAGAATCTGGCACTGACGCCATTTCTCCACACCGTGAGGAGGGCACTGAGCGAGGAGATCTTTGAATCGCTCAGTATCTCCAAAATGATTCACTTGGCTCTTGCCTGAACTGTATGATATTCTTTCTGATAAGGGCAGTCTTGTGAATTGGGTAGAATTTCTTCAAGAAAGCCTTGACGAAATCATCCCACGTTGTAACTGAATCTACCACCAAACTGTCCAACCATTTCTTAACTTGGTCCTTTAGGGAAAAAGGGATGAAACGTAACCTAACGGCGTCATCTCCTAGTTAGGGAATACGCATCATGAGGTACACTTCTTCAAATTCCCTAACAAAGAAGTATGTGTCCTCAGATTCTAAACCATGAAACTTTGGAAGAGTGTTAATGAATTGGGGCTTTAATTCAAAGTTATTTCCATTTATCTCAGGTAGTTTTATACAAGATGGCAATGAGGTTCTGATCGGGTAAAACCTGTCCTGAACGATGCCATCACCGGTTCTGAATGCAAGGGTAGAGAAGTATTTCTGGTTAATTTGGAAGTTATAGGATCTTTAATCCACTCTTGCATGCAGCACACCACAAACAACGTAAAGACAATAAACAATCGAAAAGAATAAAAAACAAACAAAAGAAAGAAAAACAACCACAAAGCCTTAGTCTAAGGTACCTGGACCTAGACGACTCCTAACTAGTCGATTCTCCAAGGGAGGTTGTTGTAGGAACTCGACTACAAGCTAATCGGCCAAGAAAGGGCAAAACTCGGTGGGAGATATCCGGGCGTGAGCCACAGGCCTTAATTATGCTAAACTATGGAGCTTTCAAGGCTTTGCCTCTCAATCCACTTTTCTTAGACACCAATTTGCAGGAGTATAGTTCTTGCAATTTTCACCCTCGGTTAATCTCTTAATGAGTCTGAGATGTCCCTAGGGCCAACGTCTATCAGTTTTTAGTTAAAGCTTAGGTTGTGTGAGTGCACTTGGATATAGTTTTTGGGCTAAGGAAGGGTGATGAAATCCCCACCTTATCTTGTTTATTTAGGGTTTTGCCTTTAATGTCAATTGTGCAAGTGTACAGTTTATTCACAACAAGGTAACACTCAAAGTGATAAATCACTCCAAAATTGATGAGGACATCATGCCACCGCCCAGGAGCAGGTTCGATCGAGTATACTTCAGGAGGCGACGCGCTGGTCTTCTATGGCTTTAGATGGGACTTGTTTCAGACTTTATTGATAGCAGATGTTTTTACCTTTATTTGTTTTCCTTTTATTTTTATCTTTTGTGGACGTTTAGTACCACATCGGTTATTTTCCAGTACTCCCTTTTTTGTAAAGCCTATATAAGGCCCCTGAAACTATTGGAATTTTATGGAATGATTAAAATTTCCACAAATTATCTGGTAATTCTTGAGTCTCTTTTGCTCTCGAGTTTTGGGTGAGAAGCCCGCGTGAGGGGTGGAAACCCAAATTTTATCTTTTTTTCTCAATTTAAATCTTGATTCGATTTGAAGGTGATTGCGATCCAGGTGGTTTTACATCATTTTGGTATCAGAGCATCGGTTTTCAATCCCCTTCGAAATTTTTCCTTTTTCAAATTTTCCCAATCTCCCAAACCCTAGATCTATATTCCCAAAAACCCTAGATCTATTCCAGATTCAGTCAAAAAAAAAAAAATTATTACACTGTTCAAAAAAAAAATTACAGTGAAAAAAAGAAAAAAAAAGATTTCACTGTTAAAAATAAAAAAAAAAATCCAAAATTAGCACTGTTCATCTTCCCAAAAATTCCCTGCACACCGATCAGTCATCAAATCCTAGGGTTTCGATCACCCAGATCTCTGCCGACGACGCTAGATCTTCCCCAGATCAGTTCCGCCACCATCTCAGGATCTCGTCGCCATCACCGCTGTCTTCAACCATCTCCGACGTCGACGAGCTCCTCTCCAGTCGACGCCTGTGCCCTAGCCGCCAGTCGCCGACACCAGCAGTCGTCAACAACCACCGAGACCTTGGTAGCAGATCCATCAGAGAACAGACCCGCCTCCGCGCCGGCCGATCAACCTCTTCAACGAAGCTGACGCCGTCGCCGTTGTCTTCCACCATTGAAGTCGACGCCACCGGAGATCTCTAACATCTCCGCCTTCATCCTTATCTCCGTTCCACGAAACCGTTGTCGCCGGAGATCCCCAACGCCGCACCCGACATCGTCGACGCCCCAGATCCCCGTCGTCTTCGTCCTTGCCTCTGCTCGACGAGGCCATCGTCGCCGTAGATTCCAACGCCGTGGAAGCCTCGCCGTGGGAACCTTGCCGGTGAAGCCCCCAGGCTGCCGCCAACAGATCGCCGCAACAACCTCCTCTCCCTTCCCAGCAGCTCCAAGCTCTCGCCGCCGTCGCCTCAGCTCCCGTCGCCGTCGGGTCCTTGTCGTCGTGGGAGCCTCGCCGGCGATCGCTCCAGACCGCCGACATCGCCACGCCACCGCCGTCTTCGTCGCTCGTCCCCTGCCCTAGCTGCGAGGGTGACGGAGGAGCTCGAAAAGAGATCAGGTCCCTGGTCTCTTTTAAGGGACTCAACCCAACCTGAGTTGGGTCCAATCCGACCCAGCTTGGACCGGACTTGGTTCAACAGGAATTCAAACCAGATCAAGTCTGGTTCAGTTCAGTTCAGATACAGACCAGATCTTCCAGAGGTCTTTCAGGGCTCATTTCAAGTCCAAATCGAGCCGTTTTTGAGGCAGTGGATTCGTGACGACCAGTACTACGCGCCTACAGCAGAATCGTTCAGGTTTAAGTTACGGTCGCCTTTCCAGGTAACTTTGAATATTCTGTCAGTTATTCCTGTCACTTGATTAAAATAGCTAGTTCTTCCAATCTGTCGCATGATAGAATTTATTGATTGTTGCCCACTATATAAGTGAGTTGTGTGATTCTGATCTTGAGTGGTAACCGACCTAATATTAATTGTGCAATTAAATTAATTTGAATCTGTGATTACTTGATATATCTTGAAGTTAACTGTATCAGCACGTGTCTTTATCACTGTCTCCACATTATAATTTTCTTAATCACGTGTTAGTCTCATTAGCTTAAAATTGGTATTATCTTTCACCATTCTAATCTCTGACTCCTCCTGCATAACATACATATCCTAAGGACAGCTTGCATTTAGGGTCAGTGAGAATCTTGCATGCCTACTAGAAGTGGTAGAACTTTTTCTATAGGCGAAACTTCAGCACCAATGGACCCTAGCATTCATGATACCCTTAACACAATCCTACAAAAGATGGAGAGCATGGACAGGCAACTGCAAGAAGTTAAGGATCAGGTTGATGTCAACTGTAGGGATCTAGCAACCAGAATTGGTAGGCTAGAAACCAATAGGAGAAGAATTAGGGATGATGAGAGTTCTCGAAATGACAGTAGGTCTCCTAGGCGTGAGCGAGGCCATGACAGTAGGTCTCCTAGGCGTGAGCGAGGTCCACCTTACTGGACAACTGATGTCGATGCCCAGTATATCAGGAGCGTTAAAGTTGATGCTCCTTCTTTTGACGGGCGTTTAGACCCTCAGGTCTATATCGATTGGCAGTTGGCCATGGACCGATATTTTCGTTGGCATGACATGTCTGAATCAAGAAAGGTTCGATTGGCCGTTATGAAATTAACGGGACAAGCGGGGCAATACTGGGAAAATTTAGAGAGGATGATGAGGTACAGAAGGGAAGACCCCGTGGACACTTGGGAAAGCATGAAAGAAAAGCTTATGATGAAGTATGTTCCACCATCATTCAGTCAACAATTGTTGGACAAATGGAATCGATGGACCCAGGGAAACAAGTCAGCCGCTGATTACATTGCTAAGTTGATGAATATCTGAATCGGTGTGGAGCTATTGAGTTAGAATCTCCTGAACAGACCCTATCTAGGTTTAGGTCCGGTCTTAGGGATGATTATCGCCGAGAGCTCATTGCTCGAGGCATAACGACTCTAGAACAGGCATATCAGCTAGTCACCGACCTAGATGAGTCTAGAGGATCCTACTTTAACCGAAGTAACTTTAAGGATAACTCTAGAACCACCACTACTGGCCAGCCAAGCTTCAACCGAACACTTCCTACCCCAAGTAAACCTGCCTCCAGTTCCTCTAGCGTCAAACCAGCAGGTCCTTCTGGTACAAAGCCCTTTGTATCCGAGAAGAGAACGGTAAGTGAACCAGGAAAAGTCAACCCTAGAACCCAATGCTATAGGTGTCAAGGGTATGGTCACCTTGCCAGCCAGTGCCCGAGTCAGACCAAAACCCTCTTCGTCGAAGTTCCCATTGAAGATATAGAAGGAGAGGATGATGGAGAAGAAGTGGTGCACCAACAAGACGATGACTCGGATGCCTCTGTCGAAGAGTATGAATTTAATGGGTGCATCCAAACTGTGGAAATGACGAGCTTATCTCCTAGTGTAGCTCGCACCCAATTAGGAGTGGTTAGATGTACTTTAACCCAGCCTGAACCACTCAACGACTGGAGAAGGACTGCCATATTCCAAACTTGCACGAAAATTGGCAATAAGAACTGCAAGGTAATAGTGGATAGTGGCAGCTGCATCAACGCTGTGGCGTCAAAGCTAATCACCACCTTGGGAATGACGCCGGTGAAGCATCCAAACCCCTACAAAGTTACGTGGATCGATGCTACATCTATCGATGTTCAAGAGAGATGTCAAATTCCCATCCAGTTTGCCACGTACACAGAAAATGTGTGGTGTGACATACTACCCATGAATGTAGGTCATATCATTTTGGGACGACCATGGTTATTTGACCTAGATGTGACCATACATGGACGTACCAATCAGTGTTCGTTCGTCCATAATGGGAAAAAGGTGAAGATTATGCCAAATCAACCGAATCCGCCAACCCGAGAGAAAGAAGCTGATAAAGGGAAAGATAAAGTGGACGTTATAAATCCAAAAAAAAGGGTTGATAAGGGCAAAGGTAAGATGGAAATGAATTTGATTAGCCACGATCAAATTGAAAAGAGCTTGCAAGATGACTCTACTTGTTATGCTCTCTTGGCTCGAGAGGCTAGCCGGGATATCGAGGAGCAGATTCCTGAGCACATCAAGCCAATTCTGGAGGAGTTTTCCGAAACCCTCCCACAAGATCTTCCAGGTGAGTTGCCCCCTATGCGAGACATTCAACATGCTATTGATCTAGTCCCAGGAGCGACTTTACCAAATTTGCCCCACTATAGAATGAACCCAACTGAACATGCGGAATTGCAACGACAAGTAGAAGAGCTACTTGACAAGGGGTTCATCAAGGAGAGCTTGAGTCCATGTGCGGTTCCCGCACTTTTGGCGCCAAAGAAGGATGGTACATGGCGTATGTGTGTGGATAGTCATGCAATTAATAAAATTACCATCAAGTACCGTTTTCCCATTCCCCGTCTTGATGATATGCTGGATCTGATGTCAGGTACCACAATCTTCTCCAAAATTGATCTTAAGAGCGGGTACCATCAGATTAGAATCCGACCCGGGGATGAATAGAAAACCGCATTTAAGACCAAAGACGGGTTATATGAATGGTTGGTTATGCCATTTGGACTGTCCAATGCTCCAAGCACCTTCATGAGAGTAATGACCCAATTGTTTCGACCGTTTATCGGTAAGTTCGTGGTGGTCTATTTTGATGACATACTGATCTATAGCCAAACCCAGGAGCAACATGTGGGTCATCTGAGGCAAGTCCTCTGCACACTCCATGCTGAGAAATTTTATGCAAATCCAAAAAAGTGTGCTTTTTGTATAGACAGGGTTATCTTCCTAGGATTTGTTGTTTCCTCCGAGGGAGTTTCCGCAGACCCTGAGAAAGTGAAGGCAATAACCGAGTGGCCACAACCCCGAACGATTAGGGAAGTCAGAAGCTTTCACGGGTTAGCCACTTTCTACCGTCGGTTCATCAAGAATTTTAGTGCTATCATGGCACCTATCACCGACTGTTTAAAGAGTGAGGTGTTCCAGTGGACTCCTGCTGCCTCCAAAGCTTTCGCTGAGATAAAGAAGATGATGACGGAAGCTCCCGTAATGCGTCTCCCTGATTTTTCAAAAGCTTTTGAAGTAACTTGTGACGCATCGGGACTAGCAATAGGTGGTGTACTGAGTCAGGAAAACCACCCGGTTGCTTATTTCAGCGAAAAACTAAATGATGCCCGGCAACGCTACTCCACTTATGATAAGGAATTTTATGCGGTTATACAGGCGTTGCGCTACTGGAGACATTATCTGTTGCCACAGGAATTCGTGTTGTACTCAGATCACGAAGCGTTAAGGTATCTCAACTCCCAGAAGAGATTAAACGCGAGGCATAGCAAATGGGTGGAGTTCTTGCAGGATTACACTTTTGTCCTCAAACATAAAGCAGGCATCGAGAATAAGGTCGCTGATGCGCTGAGTCGACGTGTCACGATCTTGGTGGCAATGAGCACAGAAGTGGTTGGATTTGAGAAATTAAAGAAGGAGTATGAATCATGTCCCGATTTTGGGAACATTTATGTCACGTTACGAGACGGCCCTGTCCGTGAGATGTACGGTTTTCTCCTTCAAGACGGTTATCTCTTCCGATTCCGTAAGTTGTGTATTCCCCGTACGTCCCTCAGGGATTTTCTCTCTTGGGAACTACATGCTGGAGGTCTGGCGGGACATTTCGGTCAGAACAAAACAATTGAGGCCGTTGAACACCGATTCTACTGGCCGAGTCTGAAAAGAGATGTTTCTAAAGTATTTAGCCAATGTCGCACGTGTCAATTGGCCAAGCAACAAAAGCAGATTGCCGGACCTTACACTCCTCTTCCTGTACCTAATTGCCCCTGGCAAGACGTGAGCCTAGACTTCATACTAGGACTGCCTAAAACTCAAAAAAAGCATGATTCTATCCTAGTGGTCGTTGACCGATTCTCTAAAATGGCTCACTTCATCCCGTGTTCCAAGACCTCAGATGCGTCTCGAGTTGCTGTCTTATTCTTTGATCATATCGTAAAGTTGCACGGGATACCTAAAACCATGGTGTCTGATAGGGATGTTAAGTTTGTTAGCTATTTCTGGAAAACACTTTGGCATAAGATGGGCACCAAACTGAAATTCTCAACCGCCTTTCACCCGCAGACAGATGGTCAAACCGAGGTGGTTAACAGATCGCTAGGAAATCTCCTCAGGTGTCTAGTTGGAGAAAATTTAAAAACTTGGGATCTCATTTTTCCCATGGCTGAATTTGCATATAATGGGTCTGTCAATAGGACTACGGGTCTCAGTCCTTTTGAAATAGTAAACGGTTTTAAGCCCAGGCAACCCATTGATTTAATTCCCATGGCTCATCATCATTCTAGGGTATCAGACTCCGCATCAGCATTTGCATCCCATATCCATGCATTACATGAGGAAGTCAGAGACAAGATAATGAAAAATAATACAGATTATAAAGCTTCTGCAGATCTACATCGCCGATTAAGGTCTTTTAATGTCGGAGATTATGTGATGGTCCGCATGCGACCCGAACGGTTTCCGCCAGGAACCGTGAAGAAATTACACGCGCGAAGTGCAGGGCCATTCAAGATTATTAAGAAAATCAATTCAAATGCTTATGTGGTGGATCTCCCACCTGACTTTGGCATTAGTTGCACCTTTAATGTTGAGGATTTGGTTCCATATCGAGGTACTTTTGATACCCCTTCTGATCCATTTGTGGATGAGCCAAGCCGAGACCTTCTTTCTGAGAGCCCCCCACTACCTCCACTTCCCCCTAAAATGTCCTATGCAACAGAACATATAGATTCTATCTTAGATGATCAGATTATCTCTACTGGAGATGGAGGGACGAGACGCTATCTCATTAAGTGGACGGGAAAACCTGATTCAGAAAATTTTTGGATTACTGAGGAAGACCTCCAGCATCTTGATCCTGATCGATTGGAGCACTATCACAGCAGACAGCAGTTCTGTCCACCACACTCGACAGGGTCGAGTTCCTTCCACCCGGGGGGAATTGATGAGGACATCATGCCACCGCCCAGGAGCAGGTTCGATCGAGTATACTTCAGGAGGCGACGCGCTGGTCTTCTATGGCTTTAGATGGGACTTGTTTCAGACTTTATTGATAGCAGATGTTTTTACCTTTATTTGTTTTCCTTTTATTTTTATCTTTTGTGGACGTTTAGTACCACATCGGTTATTTTCCAGTACTCCCTTTTTTGTAAAGCCTATATAAGGCCCCTGAAACTATTGGAATTTATGGAATGATTAAAATTTCCACAAATTATCTGGTAATTCTTGAGTCTCTTTTGCTCTCGAGTTTGGGTGAGAAGCCCGCGTAAGGGGTGGAAACCCAAATTTTATCTTTTTTTCTCAATTTAAATCTTGATTCGATTTGAAGGTGATTGCGATCCAGGTGGGTTTTACATCAAAAATATTGGTCCTATTCTATATGAATGCACACGTTCCTTTTCTTCAGCACTCTTCAACAGAAATTAAAATGAATTGAAATAGACACGCGCCTTCAATGCAAGAGTCTAATCCAAATTTCAATTATGCAACAAGTGAATTTCTGTTGAGTTTATTACACATGTATAAGGTGAAGCATTCAAGGGGACTAAAAAAAAAAATTTGAGAAAGCAATTTGAGCAGCTTTTGGCAACACTGCAGAAGAGTTTGTTAGTACTTCAATCAGAGAAACTCGCTTTTACACGAATTTTTTGAGGGCAAATGAATCCTCGTACAACGTCTTTGGCCACCTCTTTCGCCTCCCATGATAGTTAGCCCCTTGGTACTTCTCCTACACACAAAAACAAAGAAAAATCTTTAGTATTGAACAATAAAGTCGTTCCCTCCCCGACAATGCCACCAAAATTTGTTCGGCAAAAAGTATGCACAAATATAAGTAAAGGAGTGTGGGTTGATGTTACTGCTTAGCGAAGTGGCTATACGGGTCGTATCCACTAGGAGGGAGAGCGATGAAAGCTTGATGCGGCTTCTTTGTTCAAGAAAAGAGAAAGTTCTTTGTTTCAAATAAAGAATTGGATTTTCTTAATGGTAAAAAACACATGGCTAACTTTCTACTAAGTGCTCCCACTAATCCCTAAAGATGTAGCCTCACGATGGATCATAGGCAAGTATAAACTTTATGCATAGGAACTATTCACGTTGGGACCGAACGGAAGTCCTTCCTTTAACTTAGCTTCGCACGGTAAAACTTAGACATTCCCTTATCAAGATCCAATAGAAGGAGAGAATAAGGGAAGATAAAAGTGCACTAATGGTATAGGCAAAGTTAAAAAGAAAATCTCTAACTTACAAGAACAAGTAAAGTATACAATCCATAGATCATCAAAAACCCGTTAAACATGAAATATAAGAAAGCGAATACTTGTATGTAAGTTAGAGTTAGAACTCTCGTCTTAAGATATCATAGCTCTTGTTTGCACAAGGCTTATTTAACACTATTGACTCATTTGGGTTTATCAATTAAGTTGTTAGAGATTAGTGGGTTAATAGTTAGCCATGCAATAGAAGAGTTAGTTAGACATGATAGTAAAAGAAACAACAAAAGAAAAGAAGCAAAGAGAAAGAGAGTTACACTAAAACAAGAAAGTAAAAGCAAATGAAAAAAGAAGTAAATGGAAAGAAGAAAGAGAAGTAATTACTTGTATTAGCTTGTCACCCTTCAAATACAACTTTTATACACACTCTCTCTTTCACTCTAATGGCTAAAATTAAAATTAGAAGAAGAAAGAAAGAAACAGCTACAACTCCTAGGAACAAAATAACTACTTGTTAAAGCTCTGGATATCCCCATCTTCAGAACCCCAGGGGGTTTTATAGGCACTAGGGAAAGGGGCCAAGGGGACAACCCCTGGCCCAAAGCACGGGCGCGGCCGCGCCCTTATGGCCACAGAAACGCAGCCTTGGCCGCGTTTCCACCGCCATGCCAGTGCAGCGCACGCTTGGCTTCCTGCTGCGTGCCGTCTCGTCTATCCCCCTATTAGTTGGATCTTCTGGTTTGTTGATTTGATGCCCTGGACTGACAAAATCTCCTCCCTAAGGTCAATGGCTACTTGGTAAGCCTTTAATCACCCATTTAAATGGTGATTTAGGGTCTTCTTCTTCATTTGTACACCATGAACCTAGGATCAATAAAGCAAAGCTTTATTAGCAGAATTTTATACAAAATAAATATGCCAATGTGATAAAATTATGCAAAACTAGAGACTAATCACTTACCTGTGACTTGTTTTTAGAAGTGTCGACAAGTTAGACATCGTTCGGACTGGTTGTAGAGCTGCCTTGGAGTTCGTCTTTTCGGAGTGTCAACAAAACCCCCTTCAAAGTTTTCGTGAATCTGTAATGGATTGGTACAAATTCTGAAATACTCTAAAGCCTGAGACCTAAATTTTGACATAGCTTAAGTCAGCAAAGCCCATTGGGTGCAAATGTGTACTGAACTAGGTAATCAGATTGATTTAACCTAGGACCTGCGTGGGTCACCACAGTGAGCTTCGCACGAAGCTATTAAATGAGCTCCCATCAGAGCTAAGATGAAGCTTCAAGCAAAGCTAAGAATGAGTTCTCAGTGGACATAAAATATAAGCTCTCAGCGGAGCTAACAAAGCTTCCTGCGAAGCTAATGATGAGCTTACGGTGGAGCTAAAATATTTGCTCTCAGCGGAGCTAACAAAGCTTCCTGCGAAGCTAATGATGGCGTCTGAGCAAAATTAATCAAATCGCTGCTTAGGTTTTCGAAACTCCAACCATCATTTCAAATTTAATTCAAAGTGACAGCTTGCACTCCTTTGAGGAGACGAAACTCGAGACGCAGAGCCTATAAAAGCCATACTTGGCTGATTTAGAGAAGTTAACTTCTTTTTCAAAGTTCAAGAACTTTCAGAGAACGAATTTCTCTTCGTCTTCTTCGTCTAGATCTCCTAAGATCTCTTCAAAACCTTCGATGGCACTTAAACAATGCCTGGTAAAGTGGTTGAACTTTGCAGTGGTGGCGATGGCGCCTCTGGTCATCGAGAGACCTATCCTTGGTAGGGATTATCTTTTTTCAGAGATTTTTAGATCTCTTTTAAAGCCAAATTTGGCTAATCCATGATGGATTTTGAAATCACCTAGAGGGGGGGGTGAATAGGTGATAGCTATATGAAATGTGGCAATAATGCGGAATTAAAAATTCTACTAACAAATTGCTCAAATTAAAAGACTAGCAATAAACACAATAAGAAGTGCAAGAAATAAAGGAGTTGAGTTTAGAGAAAATTCGAGCAAACGCAAACACAAGTATATGTTTCCGAGGTTCGAGCCACGCTCTACGTCCCCGCCTTCACACTTGAAGGATTTTCACTATTGTTGATCCCACCGGATCGCCAATACAAGGACACACTTGTCCTATCTCTTGTGATGCCGCAACACCACCCGGAGCACACTAGCTCGCCTTGAGACCGATGCCTCTACAACTTCGCTCAAGAAGAAAATGATCACACTTGATCACAAAATAGCTCACTTGCACAATCCTATAACTAATATGTAGATGTAGAAATTTGGGATTGTGTAGTGCAAAATCTAGAGAGAAGTAGAGGAATAGGCTTCAAATGGGTGTATGGAAATTTTGGCTTTGAAAATCTTTTCTAAAATGAAGACTTGAAATTCTTATGAAAATCTCTTGTAAAATGTTTAGGAATAGTTGTCTTATCATGTTGAAGTGACCCACTATATATAGGGTTTGAAAAACTGGGTAAAACAGCAAGAGAGATTCGTTGGGGTGAGATCCCAACAAAATCTGTCAGAAAATATAGCTGTTGGAATCTGTCAGACTTTCTGACAGCTGCCGGTCGACCGGGCCGGTCGACCGCCACGGTCATATTTTTGACCGTTGGGGGACTACGGTCGACCGCCCCGGTCGACCCGAACAAACAGAGAGCACTGTAAGTGCCTCGGTCGACCGGAGCGGTCGGCCGACGTACACACATGCACAGCGTGTACGTCGGTCGACCCGGCAGTCGACCGGCTCCTGTCAGTTCTGAAAAAATCCGAACTGCAGAAAGCCAGAACTTGGGTCTTTTGGTTTGGTCTTGTGGTTTGGGGTTTTGGACTTTGTAAAAATAGGAGTATGACCATATATCACTACCCTAACATGTTAAAACATTTTGATAAAAATCTCTTGATAAAAACTTGTTTTTCCAAAGGTCGGTTTTTCCAAAACTTAAAGTTTCTAAAACAAATTTCCAAAACATGTTATCTCTAAAACTAAGTTGGAAATAGAAATTGTTTTTGAAGCCATGAATCAAACTAAAGTGTGTGTGTGAGTGACAATCCCATAATTCTACTTCTAACATCTAGGTTTGACAAAAAGTCTAAAAGAAAAAGTAAAAATACAAATCTTGGACTTTTTCATTGTCTTGATCTTGACTTGGTCTTTTCTTCATGTCTTGATCCCGAAGCTTCCTAATGTGCTTAGCTTGGGTATGCACATCTTTAGCGGCGTCCAAACTTGTGAGTCTTGATATCGGAGCCGTCAAATCAACCTGTTTAACCTGAAATACTTTTAAACAACATTGTTAAATACATAACTAAATATGGTTTGTTATCATCAAAATATCCAATAAGATATAGGGCTAAATAGCCTTTGGGCCAACAATCTCCCCCTTTTTGATGATGACAAAACATATATAGTTATTACAAATATTTTGGGTAGAGACTTCAAATGAAGCTCCCCCTCAACACATGCATATACAAAAATATGCTCAAGCATAGACAAATCTCAAAAAAAAATGGTGGGTGATAATCCACAACATAATCCACAACACATATATCCATGCTAGATAAAAATACTCATGTCATAAAATAGAAATGAAACACATGTCCACAAAGCATAACCAACATAAACAAGTACATGTCCACACAAACATAAATACAAGATAGAGATGTCCAACAACAGAAAATACTACAAAAATATAAGTGCATAAAATATGGAGTCTCTCTCAACAAATAACTCTCCCCCTTTTTGACATCATCAAAAGGGGCAGGTCACTCAGCACCACCAGCAGCATCGTCCTTTGAAGAACCTTTCTCAGCGTCGTCTTCCTCAGACGAACTCTCCTCAGCATCACCTTCTGCCATGGTCTCATCACCATCATCATCATCAGAAGAAGAAGGAAGACATGCCTCCTCTGGATCGATACCAGCAACGCCGGGCTGTGGAGGTGGAGCCGCAGTAGGGTCTCTGATAGGAAATGGAGGACCGGAGGATGGAAGAGGGCGAGAAATGGTCGTGGGATCTGGACCAAGCATATCAAATTTCATAAATAGTGTCTCAAATTGCGAATCCACGAATCTCATGGCGTTCACAAAATAAGTCATGTCATTGCAAAATCCCTGGAAGCGCGAGTCCATCTCCGCGCGAAGGGCTGCATCACGCTGCTCCAAATCCGTACGAAAGGCTGTATCTCGCTGCTCGATCCAAGACTGATGCTCCTGGATCTGAGAGCGAATCTCAGAAGATATGAAGGACTGGAACTCAGGTGATAAAGATGGCACAGATGCAGATGAAATCCCTGGGACGGAAGAGGATCCAGGGGCCGAAGATGACCCTGGAATATCAGCAGGAGGAGCAGGAGGGTGCTCTTGTGCGTGACGACGCATTTGAGCCTGCATCCTCTTCAAAAGAACGCTGTCTAAATTTATAGCGGGCTGACAGGGAGTCTCAGAGGACAAATCAAAACCTAATCTCTGAAGCAAGTGAGTAATAAGCATCCCATAAGGCAAGTGCCTACCGGACATGCGGATATGGTCAGAGGCCATGTGAGTAGCAATGAGGTGAGGAAAATTAATTTTGATGCCTTTCAGAAGGTAATAGATTATGAGAGGAACTGAACCCCTAGCATTGCTATACTCACCGGACTTAGGTAAAATGTTGTAGAAAATGAATTTTGCAAGGACTTGGGAGGTGAGGATAAATTTGTTGACCTCCTCATTCCTTACTAAACCGGGGTTGTCATCCCCGTGAATCAAAGTGGAGGCGGTGAGCGCAGACTCACCGTCCGGATACTCAAAGTCGTGTAGATCAAAAGTATAAACATCCACTCCTCCAGAGGAGAGATGTAGCAAGTCAGCAAATCGTGCTATAGGGATGTCTATATCTCTCCCTAAAACACGTGATCTAACACGATCTCCCTCAAAGGCATAGTTGGCATAGAAATAGTGAACTAGGGATGTGTAGACAGGTTCCCTAATAGTCATAAAATGATGCAAAGAGTTTCTTTTGAGGATACGAGGGATGCCTAAGTGTTCAAAATCCTTTAGAATTACACATCTTCCCGAAATTACAGACTTTTTGGAAAGTTGTATGAAACGATTTTCTGCAAGATCGTTCACAAAAGGTCTTTTAGGTGTAGGAGTGGTGGAAGATGAGGGAACTATGCTTTTTCCCTTCTCAGACCTAGATCTCTTTGACATTTTTGGAGAAAAGAGTGATTTTAAGTTGATTTTTAGGGTAGATGGATATGGCTTGATCTAAACAAAAATAAACCTAGAGATCTTTGACAGAGAATTAGATTCTTAAGGCTAGAAAGGAAGATTTGAACAAAAGATAGATTTTTACCTGAAAATGAGAAACCCTAACCCTAGATCTTGAAATTTCTGAAATTTGATGGTGAGGAAGCCTGTGACTGAAGATCAAACCCACAAAGAGTGAATCCAACTTGATTTTTGGAGGAATTTGAGAGATTTTGAGTTGGGAGAATTTTTGGAGAAAAGGGGAAGAAAGGCTCGCCGGTTGGGTTTTGAGAGAAGTGAGAGAGATTGTGAAATAAATAGCAGATTTGGGCTGAAATCGACGCACGGTCGACCGGGCCGGTCGACCGGAAACCGAGAGCACTGTAATCCAGAGCGGTCGACCGTACTGGTCGACCGGCAACAGAGAGCAAAAATTTGTTCTCTTTCAGGCAATGGCGGTCGACCGGGGTTAGGGCCGGTCGGCCGGCTTTGCCCAAAAAACTGTGGACAGACTGAGCTCCCAAATTTTTTTTTAAATAAAACTATTTAACAATTAAATAGGATATATATAACATACAAAAATACAACAATGTTTTTAAATTTTCATTAGGTTATCATGTCAACCAAAAATTCACACAAAACATTTTATTTAATTTTCATACAAAAATAAAGTTTTTAGAGATGTTGAAGCCGAATACCCGGTGAAGGGTTCTGAACTTCATCCTCTTGATTCCTCTTGAATGAGTTGAGGTGCGCAATTGCCAAGGTATTTGCTTAAATATGAAATTTTACAAAATTTTATTTCTAGTTTTGAAAATACATTGTGTATATATAAAAGGTTAGTCTAGGCATGGCTTGTGGACATACAATACAATGGACATGGTATAAAAGACAAGATATTAAAACATGGCATATACACAATCATGATGGGGATGTAAGTTTACACTAGCATATATCAATGTATCATAAAAGTAAACTAACAATCCTATACATGTGTATATAAATAACCAAATAAAAACTTTTAAATGGAGAAGTTACCAAGCATGGGCAATCTCCAAAATAGGTGCCTCTAAGATAGCGATGCAAATGCGATGTGTTCTTTGAGCTTTGTTGCATCCACCACCCGGGCACCGTTTCCCCCTAAGTCTTGGAGGAAGAAGATCCACCTGTATCATCTAAATTTGGAGGGTCTTTTGGTACCCATATCTTTTTGGGTCCTTTAAGATTAGTACCGGGACGAACCCTTTATTGTTCATATTATGTTTAGCAAAACAAAATTTTTCTAAATGGCCTTTGCGGCCACAATGCGTGCATATGTAAATTCTACCACTACCATACATGTATGCATGTTTATGTGTGTGTGCATGTTTCCGTGCATGTGCATGGTGAGTGTGTTTCCCTTGGGTTACTCCCTTGGGAATCTAGATGCAAATTTATTTAGATCAAAAGCACACTTTTTAAGAGTTGAATCTAAAACATCAACTCGTTTTTGCATTTCCACAAAATCATTTTTATTACATGATGCAATGAGGGTTTTCCCTTTACAAGCTAGTTTGTATTTTTCAAAATCAATTTTTAATTTCTTAAAAGCACAAGATAAATCATTTTTCTCCTTTTCAATAATATTAATTTATCTTTTAAAGATTCATTTTCCCTTTTTAATTTCTTATTATGAGATTGAGAAATCTCATATCTATGTTGTAATTCTTCGAAAAATTGAGCTAACTCATCCATAGTCAACTCATCCTCATCTAAAGAGTTGTCAATAGTTACCTTCGAAGCATCGTCTCCATGTGCCATGAAGCACATGTGTGCGGCGTCGTTCTCCTCTTCGGAATCCGACTCCGTGTCATCCCATGTTGCTACCATAGCCTTTTTCTTCTTTGGGGCATTCTTGGAGGTGGTTGCTTGAAGTGCGGGGCAATCCGCAATAAGATGTCCGATCTACTTGCAATGGAAGCAAGGACCGGGTTCTTCTCTTTTCTTTTCATACCTTCCTTGAGGTCTCCCTCTTCGGAAGTTGCTTTGCCTCCCCTTCTTGTAGAACATCTTGCCCACCTTCCGGATGAGCATGGCAAAATCTTCATCGCAATCATCCGATGAATCATCCTCTTCATGGATGGTTGGAGTGGCTTTGAAGGCAAGTGCTTTCTTTTTGGGTGCCTCCCTTTCTTCTCTTACCTTCATCTCCATCTCATGCGTCTTGAGATTTCCGATGAAGCCGAAGAAGTCCATCTCCTCCCGATCGTTGAGCTCCTTGAGGGTAGTAGCCTTCACTTCCCAAGATTTGGGAAGAGCCCGAATGACCTTCCGAATCTTTTGGTCATTATCGATTGCGTCACCTAGAGAAGATAAGGCATTAGTAATCTTGGTGAATCGCGTGAGCATGTCATCAATGCTCTCATTATCAAACATATAGAAATTCTCATATTGAGAACGCAACAAGTCAATCTTAGATCTTTTGACTTGTAACGTTCCTTCATGAGTCACAATTAAAATATTCCAAACTTCAAATGCGGATTTGCAATTTATGATGCGTGATAAGTCATGCTCATTTAAGGCTTGGGTTAATGCATATTGGGCTCTAGCATTAGCTTCATAATCTTTGGAGGTGTCCTCGGACCATGAGCTTTCATCGGTGAGGGGTTCAATAAATTCTTTTGTAATGGACCTAGCAACCCTAACTCCTAGGGACTTAAGGAAGAGGTTCATCTTGACCTTTCATATGGGAAAGTTCAAGCCATCAAACTTAGGTGGGGACTTGATGCTAGAAAAGTCAAGTGATGCCATGGGAAATGAGTAAAGTGCACAATATATGAAAAAATGCAACAAATAATATAGCCAATGACAAGGATCTCCCTAAGGTGGTTAAATCAAATTGTAGGGTTAGGCTCTGATACCAATGAAATCACCTAGAGGGGGGGTGAATAGGTGATGGCTATATGAAATGTGGCAATAATGCGGAATTAAAAATTCTACTAAAAAATTGCTCAAATTAAAAGACTAGTAATAAACACAATAAGTAGTGCAAGAAATAAAGGAGTTGAGTTTAGAGAAAATTCGAGCAAACGCAAACACAAGTATATGTTTCCGAGGTTCGAGCCACGCTCTACGTCCCCGCCTTCACACTTGAAGGATTTCCACTATTATTGATCCCACCGGATCGCCAATATAAGGACACACTTGTCCTATCTCTTGTGATGCCGCAACACCACCCGGAGCACACTAGCTCGCCTTGAGGCCGATGCCTCTACAACTTCGCTCAAGAAGAAAATGATCACACTTGATCACAAAATAGCTCACTTGCACAATCCTATAACCAATATGTAGATGTAGAAATTTGGGATTGTGTAGTGCAAAATCTAGAGAGAAGTAGAGGAATAGGCTTCAAATGGGTGTATGGAAATTTTGGCTTTGAAAATCTTTTCTAAAATGAAGACTTGAAATTCTTATGAAAATCTTTTGTAAAATGTTTAGGAATAGTTGTCTTATCATGTTGAAGTGACCCACTATATATAGGGGTTGAAAAACTGGGTAAAACAGCAAGAGAGATTCGTTGGGGATGAGATCCTAACAAAATCTGTCAGAAAAATATAGCTGTTGGAATCTGTCAGACTTTCTGACAGCTGCCGGTCGACCGCCAACGGTCATATTTTTGACCGTTGGGGGACTACGGTCGACCGCCCCGGTCGACCCGAACAAACAGAGAGCACTGTAAGTGCCCCGGTCGACCGGAGCGGTCGGCCGACGTACACACATGCACAGCGTGTACGTCGGTCGACCCGGGCGGTCGACCGGCTCCTGTCAGTTCTGAAAAATCAGAACAGCAGAAAGCCAGAACTTGGGTCTTTTGGTTTGGTCTTGTGGTTTGGGGTTTTGGACTTTGTAAAAATAGGAGTATGACCATATATCACTACCCTAACATGTTAAAACATTTTGATAAAAATCTCTTTGATAAAAACTTGTTTTTCCAAAGGTCGGTTTTTCCAAAACTTAAAGTTTCTAAAACAAATTTCCAAAACATGTTATCTCTAAAACTAAGTTGGAAATAGAAATTGTTTTTGAAGCCATGAATCAAACTAAAGTGTGTGTGTGAGTGACAATCCCATAATTCTACTTCTAACATCTAGGTTTTGACAAAAAGTCTAAAAGAAAAAGTAAAAATACAAATCTTGGACTTTTTTATTGTCTTGATCTTGACTTGGTCTTTTCTTCATGTCTTGATCCCGAAGCTTCCTAATGTGCTTAGCTTGGGAATGCACATCTTTAGCGGCGTCCAAACTTGTGGATATCGGAGCCGTCAAATCAACCTGTTTAACCTGAAATACTTTTAAACAAAATTGTTAAATACATAACTAAATATGGTTTGTTATCATCAAAATATCCAACAAGATATAGGGCTAAATAGCCTTTGGGCCAACAGATTTTTCAAGATTCCTCACAATTTGACGATATCAGGGATTCAAACTCCCTTAAGTTTTGATTTTGTTAAATTTTTAGGGGATTTAATCCTCTCTAATTTTATTGATCAAATTCAGAAACCAAAAAGTTTCTTCTCAAAGCTTCTAGGCAAAGCTAGCCCTTGGGGCTTTTGACATTCTACCTTTATGTGAAGTTAGGCTTCCGAAGCAAAGCTAGATGATGATCACTGCATTCTTTGAACGTCTTTAGGCCTAAGTGCCTCTTAAACTTCCATGCAATGCTAGCCCTTAGGGCTTTTGACATTCTGCCTCTGTGCGAAACTTCGCCTTGGAGCGAAACTAGCTTTACTGAGAGAGCGAAGCTTAGTTTCGCTGAGTGAGTGAAGCTATTCCTTAGGAGTTTTCCTTGCATTTGATTCTCCCTTTTCATTTGTAGCCTAACATGCTTGTTTTTCTTTGTTTTGTAGTGCACTATGCTCCTAGCCTGTCCAACACTTTGTTCGGGTCTGTGAGGGGAATGAACGGAAACATCCACTTCTAGTTAGAGGGGTAGGCCTTGCTATTTAGTAAAGAAGCATTCCCGAACGCAACGCCCTTATCTTGGAAGGGGATGAGCAAACCGGATAATACTTAGGAGGTCCGATTTTCTCTTTGGAGACACAACAACAGATACAAATCAATAGGTGCTTGCCAGGGAAGGGCAATGGGTTTACACCCTAAATGGAGCCGCTATTACCTTCGAGAGAGCAGACATCAACTATCCCCTGGCTTTCTTTCAGTCAGTGACCACAGCGCGAAAGATGACCTGGTCAGTGAGCCGGATCACAGAATCGGTGCTTGTGAGGATTTTAACCAGCTGCAAATTCAGCAGATTTGGACCTCTGCAAAGCATCCTCGGTCTGCACCGGGTAATGTTGGACGTGATGTGCCCGTGTGGGAGAATCCGACAAGAGTTTCGACCTTCTTGAACCGATTCATAGATGCGAGAGGAAATTAACCAGCAATAGACTTCCGGAGGCCGGGGTGGGTCAGAGTCTTCAAACAGCTGTGGTGGAGCAGCCTCACACTATATGTGCTAGAAGTGTTTGCAAATGACTTGATGCGGCTGGGACTTTACAAAGTCGTCAGAGCCACATTCTTGGGAATCAGCATCAGCATCCCCACTTTTTATGCCATCTTGGAGATATACTGCCCAGCATCAGGGACATTCTTTACACCAGCCGGCGAACTAGGGTTGGCGCTCCACGAGATGTGGGAAACGAACCTCCCAATGGGTTCGTTACCGACCGAGTACTTTCCATGTGCTGAAGAGTTAGCGCAATTGGAAAAGAAGGAGTTAGCTCTCTACGGGACATATCGAGAACTCATGCCATTTCTACATATGTCTCGACCTTCATTCCGGCTGCGGGGCTACAAACAGCCTGAAGATTTGGGTCGACTATCTGTTCTCCTCTTTGGATGGACCTATTGAAAGTTTTTGGACTCCTGCAAACAGATCGCCAGGGCTATGAAGGTGAGTAAGCATGAAGATGTCATCTTAGAAGAAGATGACGGGGACTACAAGCGAGAGGGAACGTATTCTTGAGCTTTCACCGCTAGGCTTCAAGATTGATCTCTCAGAAGGCATTGTTGGTCGGTTTATTGTCGGCATGGTTAAAGAGATACGTAATCCCTTCTCGCCCCGATGATGGTATTAGCCCTTTAGTGAACTTTTCGGTTGTTCAACTGGTGTACAGACGATCGCTCGGGCTGCTTCCTGCTATGATCTATCACATTTAGAGCGGGTTCCATGCATTGATGGAATAATTTTGCACGAAGACGACTGTTAAGCGGGCGGGGAAGGAGTTGGTCTTCCCACGTGACGGTCCTTCTCCCCGAGTGGAGCTACTATATGCCTATCTGATAGCGTGGTTTGCACTCCACTGTCCGATCCTCATCTAGCTCAGGTAAGAACCTCCAGAGAGTGAATGCTATGCGCACCTTCGCCGCTTTGAGAATTCCCAATGGGTAGGCCAGTACCTGGCGGGAGTTCGAAGGATGGTTAAGTTTCAAAGAATCATATAGCCTTTTTTGCTGTTTCCCTCATCTTCCAGGTACAAGGTATGGAGATGAGTTTCACGACACCGGGGACAAGTAGACTTCCCTTGGGCTGGGCACCTTCAAGTGGTTAGTCAGCATCAGATCTTCTCACTTGGTGTCCCCAAGCGGCAACGACTGCTATCTCAAGCCTTATCTGCCCAGTAGCTTCGCCAGGCAATTTGGCTATGATCAAATGTGCATTGGAAATCCACACCCTCGGCTTGGGTACATAGGGATTTTGATCGATGGTGTCAGGGCTTGGAGGCATTCATACCTGGTTGTTACGGGGGTTCGCTTTTATTTAGTGCACCGAGCTCCCAACCTCCTCACATTCTGGGATTTTGCCAATGGTACCAGACCTCAGACGCACCTACATCCGCATACAAAATTAATTCTACCGGAATAAAATGGATTGCGGCCTGTTTGAGGGCAAATAGAGCAGAGCAACAGCAAGGAAAACATGTCTGAGTATCAAGACTTGTTGAGTACCTTGTCGATGTCTGTAGTAAGGCTTCGGTTGTCGCTAGCCTACACTCTAGTGAAGTGGATAGTGAACTTGCCCAAGAAGTTGCTGCAAGCCCACACGTCCCAGGAAGTTGTTACGAGCCCACACCCTAGTGAAGTGGGTAGCGAGCCTGCTCCGAAAGTCGCTGCAATTGCTGACATCGATGAGGAGGAGGAAGAAGAAGATGAGAATCGCGACACCACTTCAAGCAAAAACGCAGGCCGCCTTCTCCAGTCGCTTCTCCTAGAAGAATAAGCAGACCGTTAAGCCCTCAAGTCAGTATCGAGGGACCGCAAATTAGGGGGGTGGAAGCACCAACGGTTCATGCTCCTCCTCCTGCTACTCCGGTGATCATTTGCTTTCCTCCTCCGACTCCACCAGTGGCTGTTCCTATTCCTCCACTGGCTGTTCCAGTGGTTGCCATGTTCCTCCACCAGCTCCAGTTACTCCTCCGGCTCTGCTAGTGGCTGCTCAAGTTACTCCTCCAGCTGCTCCAGTGGTTGCACCAGTTGCTGGCACATCTTCAGTGCAATTTGTACCAGTCACAGGTGAGATCAGCTTTTTCTATTTGAGTTATCTACTTTCGTCACTAACTTTAAGTCTTGGAACGCAGATGATGTTACACCCCATTTCCCAAAATACGTAGAAACAGAATGCGACGAGAGTCGGCGACGTATATACACGAGGAAAATACCTCATGCATATAGCTAAGCGTAAAGTAACCTGAACAAGTTATAAAAATCTACTATCATAAATCATAATCACTGCAATACACATATAAATGTCCACACAAGATAACAGTGAACATAGAAATGGAATAGGATGATAACTAAGACTGATACGTAGAGAAAAGGAATCAACGGAATGAAAGAAAGAAAGAAAACCGATGATTGAGCCGACGGTAACTCCATGCTCCTCGCGACATATCTGATATCATCAAACACCTGATCAATAAAGTAAAGCATCCAATATCTGGATGTGCAAATTTAGAGTTGTCAGAAAGCGACCTAATGAGTGTAAAATAAAGTGGAAGGTGCACGCACCTATAACATGTGAGCAGATAAAGATAATATATATACTAAAATAAAATAAAAATAACATATAAAAGATGAATAGAAAGTAATAAAGTCAGTCAGTACAAAATCAGGTGTCAGGTGTCCAATCAGGTATTAGGTGTCTATAGCTGTCTATAAATCAGATGGGTAGAGTCTGTCAGTGCTATATTCAGATGTACAATAGGTCATTGGTATAATCAGATGTCTATCATATCATGTATGTATCACGTATCTAGAATTAATCATAGTACATTATGAATAGTTTATTATTATTATGGCAGCGAACACTAATTGTCACTTGTCATAGACACATCCCATACTACACCTACTACACGTGTCAATCAGGGTCTTAAGTTATTGAAACTGATTGGTTGGAGATATTATCCATGCTTTGGGGGTCCTGTGCATACTCGGGACCATGGCCCAGATGCCAGCGCTAAACCAGGCCTTATCATAAGGTAGTCAGTAACAGTTCAGTACTCACAGTATCACTATGGAATAATACTCACAGTAATACTGTGGAATAATAAACAAATGAGATGTCAGTCATCCTCCGGAATCCTGTAGTAGAACCGTAAGTCGACTGCGCAACGTGTATCCCAGGTCCACCCAAAATACAAACGCTGTCTCCTCCATCAATTTTTCTAATCTCAGTATAAGTTATCCATTTATATTATTATGTAATTTAGTTAAATCAGTCAATACTCATGTTACCTAGAATGTCGGGACGATACAGTGACAGTAACAGTACAGTATATCAGTAAATAGTAATTGTATAGCGGTGAATAGTAACGGGAACAGTAAATAGTATCAGTAACCGTGTATATGATAAACAATAGGACTATACATGGTGTTACAGTATAATAATACTTTCCCAATGATTTCTAGTAGCATGAATTAATACTAATAACAGTCTTGCGTCGTGCGCCATTTAGCCAATATGCAATCTCATCCATATGCTCTAGTATATAACAGTAACATGATCCATTAACTCATAATCTCAACGGAGTCATCGAGAACATACATATCAAGTCCAATAAATCAATAATCAGTTCTCTCATCCTATCAGACAACACTAATCCTCTAAGTCAACAATAACTGAGATCAAATAGTAAATGCTATCAAACTCTGAATATATATTCACCGATATTGATGAATTCACTCTTATAATAATTCTATCTCTTTAACCAAATAATTGAAGTAGTCAAGAACCAATCATGGAACACTAAATATATTCTTGAGATCAACTAACACAACAAATACTGAGATCATAAATAAAGAATGGAATATCCTCAAAATCAGACGTATCCAACCATTATTAAGATCATAAATAAAGAGTGTAATGCTCTCGATCAATATGAAATCTAGATCATCTCTACATCTAATAGTCAATATGAATAAGGTCATCAATACATCAGTCAAACTCATTAATGCGAGAATCTAGAAATAATAGCTCCTAACAGTCCAAAAGTCAGTCTCATTGTATACATCAGCATCAAGGGTATCATATTCACAGATATCCATGTATCGCTAAAACAATCTGTCGATAAGGCAACGTCATATCTAACACGTCCTCAATATCCAAAAGAGTTCTAGTCGGAATAGTCACTAAATAATTTATCCGACAATTACTATACAAAAAATATGTCTTCGATTCTCAATATGAAGTAGGTTAACTGATCAGTAGATCGAATCAAGTCACAGTCTACTGTATACTACAACTAGTTCTGAATCTAAAGGTGTGACCAACTATCACATGAAATTACGCTGATAAATACACTCATATCATCTAAATAAATACCGTGAAACCTCATGAGTGCCTCATGAGGTGATATAGGTAATCATATTTGTAAAATAAAGTAGATTGTCACATGAAATAAAGCAAGTAACATATATATATATATATATATATATATATATATATATATATATATATGTATGTACTACTGACAACAGTAAATTAGGAAATAATATAAGAGCAAACACTCACATAAAATGACGTGATTTTGAATCTGAATCGCTTATCTGGTCTCTCTGTACCCACCGGTACAGATCTCCAGATCATCCCATGGGTTGGTTTTCAAATCGTTATTGTATTGGGTCCATAATGGCACAAATCCGAACCTCCCCTTACCGAGTTCGGATCGCACAAGCGAGTCTGAATCGCTGCACATGCAACCAACACACATAGATACACGTACACATAAATACACGTACATACATACATAATACACACCTTCTAATATAAATGCATACACATCCTCATGCACTCATCCATGCACACGGTACCCAAAACTCACTCACGTGAACACACACACACACATACATTCCAAACACATAATTATACATACACGCATGCATTTTATCTTCACGTCAACACCCTCACTCATATAATAAGCAACGAGAGATACTATGCATGTATATTAATTAATTACACCCACATAACAACACATAAATAATACAACACAAATAAATTTAAGACACACGCAGCCTCTACATACATAACATGCACATAATATAATTCATACATATTACATTTACACAATAAATTCTCATGACAGATAGAAATAGAGGGAGAAGGGACTCACGTCAAGGAACACGGCCAAGGCATGCGCGCGGCCCGTGGAGGTCTGGCGGAGGGGTGGAGAGCGACCGGCTACAAGGAGGCACCTATTAGCCCAAAGGCTCATCACTCTAGTTTTAATGATGATTAACTCATGTAGTTATAGTACTAATGATCTTGTATTTAATTAGTCTCAGATATGTGATCAAAATTTTAGTAGGTGTTTAGCTTTAACAAAATATTTAAAGTCGAGTTTTGGAGCTAGCACGTTGTTGATTCAAGAGCTCGCGCATCAAAGATCACATCAAGTACTCAAGAGTCTAGCTCATTGGATTATGGTTTGGACCAAGCCAAGAAGAAGAAGAAGATTTTCAAGTGAAGATTTTCAAGAGAAGACTTGTGTCAGTTTGTAAGTGTCAAGATTTTATTTTTAGATAAAATGTAAAGGATAGATTAGTTGGTGGATTGCTCAAGTATCATATACACTCACACATAAGATTTAGATGTGTTTTCATAAAATAGTTTTCATTTTTGAAAATACTGGTTTGATTTTTAAAGATTCAAAAGTTACATGTGTTTTATCAAAACTTGTTTTAGAGCTTAATATCAAAAACATAGATATGTCATTATATATGTGTAATGGATCATATGCATATATACTATGCTTTAAAAGTGTTTAAAATATCTTGTTTTTGTATTTGAAAAAGTTTTAGAAAAATCGTTTTGGAAAATACAGATTTTTGTTTAAGACAAAACTTCCATTTTACAAAAATAGTTCAAAATGTTTGTATCATGTTTTTATTTTTACTCGAACATATTTGTATATCAAAGTACATTACTGAACTTATTTTTGTAAATTTTTAGAGAATTTATGAGATTTTATTGAAGGAAAAATTATAAGATTTTAATCCCTGAAAATAGCTGGTCTGGCCTTCTACCGGTCGACCGGCTACCGAGACAAAGGTCGGTCGACCGACCGGTTGTCCGACGTGCACAAACGTGCATAGCCAGGGGCCGATCGACTGCACGGTCGACCGCCAGAGAGCCTCTGTTCTCTGAAAATGGCCCAGTCGACCGGGCGGTTGACCGCTGGGTCATTGCCCAGTTTTCGGTCGACCGATCTACCGAACGGTCAAAAATTCGACTGTTGGCAGTCGACCGGGCGGTTGACTTTCAGCAGTCAGAACTGCTGAGTTGGCCTCCAACAGCCACATTTTTGAAGCCTATAAAAGGGGCTTCTCTTGGACTGTTTTAGACAAGATTTCAAATGGGTTTTTGAGCTAGTTTTTCCTACACTTCTAAGTGTTTATCTCCACTTGTTTTAGAGCCAAATACTTTCATATCAAAAGAAAAGTTTTTCAAGAGTATTTTGAAAAAGAGATTCTTGAGTTTTTCACCACCAAATCAATCTTAGTTTTCTCACACACACTTGAGCTTTCCATTGCTATATCAATCCTATAGGGATCTTTGTTGTGAGAGGATTTTAGGTGATCAAAGTGTTGTGATCACCAAAGTGTTCATCATTGTATTTGAGGAGGCGAGGCGGACTTGCGAGTTCGTGGTGTTTCGAGTTCTTATATGAGCTCAATGTAGAGGTGCGGCCTCAGCAAGCTTGCGTGCTTGTGTGTGTTTGTTCTTGCGGGAACAAGTGAGGGGACCAGTGAGTCCAAGAGTTCTAGTGCGAACTCCTTGTAGGTGTTGCGTCACCGATTGATCCGGTGGGATCGATTCTAGTAGAAATCCTTCATAGTGTTGAAGGCGGGGATGTAGAGCAAGGGTGCTCGAACCTCGAAACAATTCTCCTACGTTTGTGATTGCTCTCTCTCTATCTCTCACTTGTGTTTATGTCTTGCATGTGCTTATTGTTCATATTCATTACTTGCTTGATATACTTGTACTCAATTGTTATATGCATGGGTTTGTTTACTTACACTTGTATTCAACCAAGAGAGTCATAGCGGCACCTCAACTCTTATCTAGAGGAATCTTGAGAGAGAGAGAGTCCAGAGCCCTTCACGGGGAATCCGGTTACACTATTGTGTTATACTTGGTGTGTTTAGCATAAGAATTTTTAGTTTGCATAAATAGTTTTTATTCCACATTAATTCACCATTAGATTAGCTAGTCACCTACTCACCCCCTCTAGGTGATTTCAATAGGTATTAGAGCCAAGTGCTCTTGATTTGGGTCTAATAACCTAGAGTTAAAGATCCTCATTTATAGCTAATCACAATATTTATACACACACATGGATTTCATGTCACCTCCTTTGTTTGACATTCTTAACATCCAAACTTAGAAGGTTAAGATGTCAATGTACCTCAAAGCCCTATGTATTTATGTTTATTTTGCCATTATTAAATATTCATATTGTTTAAATGGCAAAAACCTTGAGGCTAATGCAAAAGCCTTACATGCTTTACGATCTACCCTAAATGATGATTATTTATCTAGGGTTGCTAATCTTGATTCACCTTTTGTAGAATGGAACACTATAGTCTCTCTTGGCAAATAAGAGCAATACTACGTGGGGAGCAACTCGGATGATGGAAGTGAAGCTCTCAACGTGTGCCACATAGTCCAAGGGGATAACTCCCTTGAGGTAAACTCCGAATCCGAGCTTGAAGAAGATATTGACATGTCATATGATGAGCTTGAATCTTTTTGTCAACTTCTTAAAAATATGAGTTACTTAAAAGGATAATAAGAAATTGAAAAATAAATTTGATTCCATGTTAAAAGAAAAAGATTCCTTTCAAGATAAATTTGATAATGTTTCAAAAGAAAATAAAGTTTTGAAAAAGGAGAATATTTCCTTATCTTCTAAATTAAATGATCTTTGTGAAGGAAATACTTCTTTGAAAAATAAAATTAATTTGGTGGAAAAGCAAAAAGAGATTGCTTTGGAAGAAAACAACTCTTTAAAAAGAAAAATTGTATAAAAAAAAAAGATTGTTGATCATGATTTTCATGCTACTACCATTGATAAAAATGAAATAAGATTTTTGAAAAATAGAATAGATTGTCCGAGCTCAACTTTGAGCAATTGTGCTTTTAATCATAATAGATTGGAAACCTTGTTTCAAAAGAAACAAGCTCCACATGTTCATGCACATCACCCACAACATGCATATGCTCATTTTGCACGTTATGATTACACTCATACACATATGCATACTAGAGTGTACAAGTGTACACATTGCGGCCGCAAAGGCCATTTAGCAAAATTTTATTTTGATAAGTTAAATTCTATTAATTTTGCAAATAAGAATGTTTGGGTTCCGAATAAGACTAACCCCCGTAGAGCCAAAAGAAAATGGGTACCAAAATTCTCACCTTTTGTATTTGATGTAGGTGCGGGCTCTCACAAAACGTGAGAGGAACGGTGTCTTGGTGGTGGTTGCACATGGGCTAGATAGACATACATTTGATGCACCGCTATTAAGGAAGTTTGGTAAGACCACCATGTTTTTGGAGACTTAGATATTGGTTTTTATGCTTTGGTAACTATCTCTAAACTCCTATTTAGTTTACATATTTTTACATGAATAATAATTTTAGCATGTTTTGGATTTATGATTTATAATCATGTTTTGTGTTTTATATGGTGAATACGTGCTTAGATGAACTTTTCATTAAAACTTGCGTATATACGTGTACAAGTAGTGAGCAACAATTAATTCTTATATGTTTGTACTCTATTGCTCATTTGTACCTATTACATGTACATGTATAGCCAAGCTTTGATGACTTCTTCACTTATGCATGTTTTTCCTATTTTTTGTGCTTGGTTTGCTTCATGTATATGCATTCCTTGTCCAAAATAAATAAATATACATGTATACCCTGGAGTCACTTGCTTTCATGCAAATTACATTATGGACTCATTTGTGTTTAGAATATGTATGTATATTGTTAGTTTTGATAAGACGTACATATACCTTGAAATTTGTTTTTAAATTAAAAAAATTTAAATTTTCATGATTTTCATATGTTTGATGTTTTGAGTTTTATTGCTTAGTTTCATGAAAATGCTATTCACATGTTGCTTGTGCACTCACACTTCATTTGTTTACTCATGACATTGTTTTCATGAGAATTTTTGTGCTTTTTAGATTTCGAGTGTCAACTCTTATGTATTTAGTATGTTTCATGATGTACATATGATTTTGTTTCATGTTTGAAGGATCTTTAACTAGTTTTTTAAAAATTACTTTCACTAGTTATTTATTTTTTTAATTGCTAAAGTTTTCATACTATGCTAGAATATCTTCAAACTCTTATTTTCGAAAATCCTTACCAATCCTTTAAGGGCGGATGGATGGGCAACCATGCCTTATATGCCTAATTATAAATCTTTTCAACTTGAGCATGAATAGGGTGGATGGTTATGAGCTTTACACATGTTCTTCATGTAATCTTATTTTTGTATACTCATACTTGTTTTTATATATGTATGCTTCATAATTTTAATAATATCAATTTCTATTAGTATTTTCATTTTCATACATATATATATTTTGATTATGCTTGATTTAAAAATAATTACATGTTTAAAGTACAAATTATGTTTATGCTAAGCTTGACTAATTTTTAAAATGTTAATTGGCATCCTTATAAGCTTATGCATTGTTTTCAAGTGGTATTGCTAATAATTTCAATTGATATTAAAAATATACATCATATTTTACCTTTTTAATTGGTATCAAAATGTACAATGTTTTAATTTCAATTGGTCATGTCTTAAGACATTTCAATTGGTGTTGTTTTAAGAATTTCAATTGGTAAAAATGTTGTTTATTTCAATTGGTATCGAAAAAAATTCAATTGTTTATTTCAATTGATATCTTAGAATTTGTTGATTTCATTTGGTATCAAAATTTGTTTTGTTGACATGAGAAAGTTCAAAATTTTGTTTTAAAGAAAATTTAGGATTCCTTAATGTGTATTGCCTATATGCAAGGGGAGCTTAACATTTCTTCTATATATAGATTCATGTTGAGTGTATCTTGTATTGAGAAGCTTGACATCTCTTCTTTATGTGATACACGTGTGTAGAGGGAGCTTCACATCTCCACTTATGCATTGCATACTTTACCTTATGTGAGTTAGGGCTTTGTCATCCCTTCTTCATGTAATGCATGTATGCAGGGGAGTTAACTGTACGTCTCTCTCTCTTCATAAATGTATATCGCATATATTTCTTTATTGGTTGATTTGATTTCACCCCTTTCTTGATTTTTTTATGACAAAAAGGGGGAGAACATTATTTTGTGTTTACTTTAACCTCTTTGTTGATGATTGACAAAAGGGGGAGAACATTGTTTTGTGTGTAGAGGGAGCTTACTTTAACCCCTTTGTTGATGATTGACAAAAAGGGTGAGAAGTATTTTAGTATATATGCATGTTTTCCTTACTTTATACATAAAGGGAGAGAAGGATTTCTATTTATGCATATATGTTTTGTTTTGCAACAAGTGGAGAAGAATTTGATGAGTTTTATGCTTGTTTGGCATGTTTATCTCTTTATGTTTGCATATATGTTTGTTTACTTTACGAACTTTAATTGAATATCTTTATATTTATTACTATGCATGAGTTAAGAGGGAGCTTCTATGAAGCTTAACTTTAATCCATGCATATATAACTCCATGAGTTTTGTCATCATCAAAAAGGGGGAGATTGTTGGCCCAAAGGCCTATCACTCTAGTTTTGATGATGATTAACTCATGTAGTTATAGTACTAATGATCTTGTGTTTAATTAGTCTCAGATATGTGATCAAGCTCTTAGTAGGTGTTTAGCTTCAACAAAGGATTTAAAGTCGAGTTTTGGAGCTAGCACGTTGTTGATTCAAGAGCTCGCGCATCAAGGATCGCATCAAGTACTTAAGAGGAGTCCAGCTCATTGGATCATGGTTTAGACCAAGTCAAGAAGAAGAAGATTTTCAAGTGAAGATTTTCAAGAGAAGACTTGTGTCAGTTTGTAAGTGTCAAGATTTTATTTTTAGATAAAATGTAAAGGATAGATTAGTTGGTAGATTGCTCAAGTATCATATACACTCACACACAAAATTTAGATGTATTTTCATAAAAGAGTTTTCATTTTTGAAAATACCGGTTTGATTTTTTAAAGATTCAAAAGTTACATGTGTTTTATCAAAACTTGTTTTAGAGCTTAATGTCAAAAACATAGATATTTCATCATATATGTGTAATGGATCATATCCATACACACTATGCTTTAAAATTGTTTAAAATATCTTGTTTTTGTGTTTGGAGAAGTTTTGAAAAAATCGTTTTGGAAATACAGATTTTTGTTTATGACAAAACTTCCATTTTACAAAAGTAGTTCAAAATGTTTGTTACATGTTTTGATTTTTACTCAGACATGTTTGTATATCAAAGTATATTACTGAACTTATTTTTGTATATTTTTAGAGAATTTATGGGATTTATTAAAGGAAAAATTACAAGTTTTTAATCCCTCAAAATAGCTGGTCTGGTCTTCTGCCGGTCGATCGGGCGGTCAACCGTCGTGCACAAACGTGTACAGCCAAGCGGTCGACCGCTGGGTCATTGCCCAATTTCTGGTCGACCGACCGGTCGACCGATCTGCCCAACGGTCGAAAATGATTTTTGAAGCCTATAAAAGGGGCTTCTCTTGGACTGTTTTAGACAAGATTTCAAGTGGGTTTTGAGCTAGTTTTTCCTACACTTCTAA
Organism: Agave tequilana; assembly: GCA_038442645.1. Lineage (NCBI taxonomy): Eukaryota > Viridiplantae > Streptophyta > Magnoliopsida > Asparagales > Asparagaceae > Agave > Agave tequilana. The sequence continues at coordinate 109,501 of JAVJIF010010733.1, forward strand.
GTGTTTATCTCAACTTGTTATAGAGCCAAATACTTCTATATAAAAAGGAGAGTTTTTCAAGAGAGTTTTGAAAAAGAGATTTCTTGAGTTGTTCACCACCAAATCATTCCTAGTTTTCTCACACACATTTGAGCTTTCCATTGCTATATCAATCCTATAGGGATCTTTGTTCTGAGAGGATTTTAGTTGATCAAAGTGTTGTGATCACCAAAGTGTTCATCATTGTATTTGAGGAGGCGGACTTGCGGGTTCGCGGTGTTTTGAGTTCTTATGTGAGCTCGGTGAAGAGGTGCAGCCTCGGCAAGCTTGCGTGCTTGCGTGTGTTTGTTCTTGCGGGAACAAGTGAGGGGACTAGTGAGTCCAAGAGTTTTAGTGTGAACTCCTTGTAGGTGTTGCGGTACCGAGTGATCCAGTGGGATCGATTGTAGTGGAAATCTTTCATAGTGCTGAAGGCGGGGACGTAGAGCAAGCGTGCTCGAACCTCGAAACAATTCTCCTGTGTTTGCGATTGCTCTCTCTATCTCTCACTTGTGTTTATATCTTGCATGTGCTTATTGTTCATTTTCATTACTTGCTTGATATACTTGTGCTCAATTGTTATATGCTTGGGTTTGTTTGCTTACACTTGTATTCAACTAAGAGAGCCATAGTGGCACCTCAACTCTTATCTAGAGGAATCTTAAGGAGATAGTCTAGAGACCTTCACGGGGAATCCTGCTACACTCTTGTGATATACTTAGTGTGTTTAGCATAAGAATTTTTAGTTTACATAAATAGATTTTATTCCGCATTAATTCACTATTAGATTAGCTAGTCACCTATTCACCCCTCTAGGTGATTTTAGCACCGTGGTAATGCCTCGGAGGTTGCCGACGGCTCGCCGGAGGAAAGGAGGAAGCCCGAGGGGTTGCCATGGGCTGCTGCCATGGCTTCTGTGGGTCTCACCAGAGACAAGACTCGACCAAGTGGGGGCTATGGTGCTGTTGGAGGATTCGGGCTAGTTGTGGCATTGCCGGCCAAGGAGGCAGCGACCAATGGGAGGAGGAGAACTCGACCATTGACAGTTGGGCGGCAGAGGGGAGGGCCTGCGCAAGGAAGGAGGGGGTGTGGTTGTGTTGTGGCTTGGAGATGGGGGCACGGTGGATGGGGTTCGACCTGGATGAGCTGCCGTGGATGGTGCGCCGGGCTGTGTGTAGGTGCTGACATGCCGTGAAGGAATGGCGCACATGGCTGGCGAATTAGCCAAGAGGGATGCGCTGCCGCCATGGGATGGAGGTGAAGATGACGATGAGGGTATGGAATTTAAGTTCGAGAGAATAATATAGCTGAAGGGAAGTGTTGTGCTCAGTTGGGAGGAAAGGGAGGTGCTACGGCCTGTGGCTGTGCGTAGAGAGATCAGTAGGGGAGTTGTGCGTGGCCAGGGTGATCTCGGCCATGGTCACGGCAAGGCTTGAGCTGGTGCGTGGTGGAGTACGGCTCGCTGGAGATGGGGTTCTCGGCCATAATGGAGAAAGGGAGGTGAATCATGGTGACTGATAGGAGAGGGGATAGATTTAGGATTTGTTATAGGATTATGGGATTTGATTAAGTTGTTAGGATTTAGGATTTGAGTTGTTAGGATAGAATTTGATTGGAAAATTGGGTAATGGGTTTGAAGATTATGGGTATGGGTATAAAAATAGGAATGAGTATGGGCTATATGGTAATGGGCTTATATGGGCTCAAGAATTAATTGCATATGGGCTCATGAAATAATTGCAAAAGATGTGAGCTAAAAGGAAAAAAGAAAAGTAAGATCAAATAATAATAATATTAATCACATATTAATAACAATAATTTAATTAATTCATAATGATAAACATGATTAATAACAAGTCATATTCCCAACACATAAGGTAATAAACAATAATTTATACAATAATATATACATATTAAAATACGATTATTTATTATTAAATCATGTATTACAAAATACGGGTATTACAGATGAAAAGGATAATGAGGAGTGGGACGCTCTCTTCCCACGTCGTGCAGACGAAATGGGTGATTACCTCAACTCCGAGGGCTCTGATGAAGACATGCCGAAAATCAGGTCTTCTGCCCAAATTGTGGTAATCGCTCGAAGAGATGAAAGTGAGGATGTGGGAACCCTCCAAGCCTCTGAAGCTCCCATGGAGGACATCCCTCTCCCGGTTGCTCCTATGGAAATGTCCACTCCCGAGGTTTCTCTTGTCACCAAAGCTGCTGTGACCGAGCAGATCACCACTGCCGAGCATGTCTCCCTTGAAACTCCTCAAGGCTAGATAGCAGAATCTGAGGTTAACATCACCTCCTCGGCCTCTGCAGGTAATAATTGTAGTGTTTTGAATTCAGCACACGTTTTCTATATCCATTGCAAAATCTAAAAACTTTTTGCAGAAGCTCCCGCGAAAGCTGCTCCTCAGGTGATGTCAGAGCCTAAACAAGAGGAGGAAGCGGCTCCACCGGTGATCAATCCCGTGTTGTTGGGCCTTGTTCATCAAGAGTAATTCAATAATAGGCCGCACCGGGAGACTTTTCGGTGGCAACGGTTGAGATGGAGCCAGTCTTTCCTACTCAAACGGCATCAGAGCAGGGTGGAGATTAGCCTGAGCCTGAGAAGGAGTTGTCTTTGATCCCACTAGCTCTTAGCCCTTAGCTTCTGATTTGGTAGAGGCCACGAGGCTTGTCCGTTGACGCTCACAGTTGGGCTGATCTTGACACCTGACTTCCGATTCTTGGAGGTTGTTCCCTTTAAGACTCTTTTTCTGAGGATTGCTCCAATAGCTGTGGCCCCAGCTATCCTAGAGTCATCCATGAAGGTCTTGCCTCAGCGGAGACCTGCATCCATTGTCCTTTCACCGATCGAGGTCGATTCCCAGGATGAATTTATCGTGGAGCTCATGGAAGGCTTCTACAAAAGCTTGAAGTGCTGCTTTCTCATGATTTTCAGGAGCACCCATACTTTTGCTTTTTGGAGAGTTATTTTCTCTCGAGCGATAGAAAATATCTGGGATATTGAGGGGTTGTCAAAGCTGGTCCTTGGAAGAAGAAGTTGTCAACAATCGGCGAATGGAATAATCTTGAGGCAGTTAGACCTTACTCCGCTGATCGAAGTAGAACTAAAACGTCTCGCGGAACAGATGAAAAGGAATTATCTAGAGACGTCCCAGGAGATAGAAGCACTATCCCAGGAGTTGAAATCCCTGGAGGGCTCGGGTGGCTGAGGTTGTAGGGGCGATGGCCATCTCCAGTGAAGCGCTTGATTTCGCTAAAAGTCAGATTAAGAAAGCAAGGGAGATTATCGCAAAGGCCAACCTTCTCCTTTCCAAAGCTGAGCTGAGGAGGCAAGCAAAAACCATCTGATTAGAACAGATGACGGCTGAGAGCATCTAAATTTAATATTCAGAGGCAGAGAAGAGGACAACTTTAGAGGAGCTAAAATCCCGCTTAGAGACGATGGCTGCATTCAATCGAAAAGACTTGAAGCTTCAGGCCCTGCGAAGGCCGAAGAGGAGAGAAAGAACAAGTTGTCTGCTCTTGAGGCAAAGATTTTATTGATAAAAAATCCTATGAGAGACAACCTTGATTTGTAACACCTTGTATCTTTTTTTATTGTAATTTTTCATTAATCAATAAAATCTGCTCTTATAATAATGATTCGTTTGTATCTTTCTCTTTTTCTTTGCTCTTTGCTTGTCCCACAAGTAATATAAGTTTTCCATATGAGGAAAACTTAACATGTAAGTTCTTTGGAAAGGATGAATGGGTGAAATTTCACTAAGTAAAATTTCTAAATGAATTAGAATCAAGACAAACATTATTCAGAGGTTATGAACATGATAAAGTTAGTCTAGGAAAGAATCCACTGGGGATAAAAGAGGGCAGGTCTAGGATTCGCCTGTTCAGAGGTAATTGACTAGACATGGCAGGTTAGGATTCACTAGAAAGGGAGTTTGTTATTCAGAGGTGACGAACTGGACATAAGAGCGATAAGACAGTCCCTATCGGACTAGGGGTAAGATCTGAAATCCGTTAGCTCAGAGGTGACGAACTGGATATAATTGATTAGGAATTATCAGACTCGTAAATTTTGTCGTTCAGAGGTGACGAACTGGATATAATGACAAAAGAAAGTATCAGACTCAAAAATTTTATCGTTCAGAGGTGATGAATTGATATAACCGATTGAGAAACCACCAAACTCAGAGCCTTTGCTGTTCAGAGGTGATTGACTAACTTGACAGAAAAAGAAGTTCATAAAGGACTAGAGGATGAAACCCGAACATCAATTGGTTCAGAGATGACAAACTGGACATAACTGATTGGGGATTACCGATGTCAGAGCCCTACCATTCAGAGGTGATAGACTAGACATGCCGTAAATAGTCCCTACTGGACTAAAGGATAAGACTTGGCTATTTGTCAGTTTAGAGGTGTTTAACTGGATATAACCGATTGAGAAGCCACCAAACTCAGAATTTTGTCATTCAGAGGTGACGAACTGGACATAACGACAAACAAAGGTGAACCCGATTTTAGGGACACCTCAATTCAGAGTGAAAAACTCGACATGATAGACTAAGACACTAAATTCTAAATTTGCTGCTGGAGTTCATAGTGTTAACATGATAGTTAGTCCAGTAGAGACTGTAAGGGTGAACTGGATCCGGGCACTCGTCGGTTCAGAGGTGATAGACTGGACATGACCGACTAAGAGACACCAGGCTCGCCATTCGCTGTTCAGAGGTGATTGACTAACTTGACAGTAAGAACTCCCAGCCCTGACAGGGTTAAGGAGAACAAGGTTATAGATCCGTCTATTCAGAGGTGGTGAACTAGACATGACTGTTTGAGTACCATAGACGTGAAAAGATCTGATTTCCTGTCGATTTAGAGGTGATAAACTGGACATAACCGACTAAAAAATATCGGACTTAGAGCCCTGCCATTCAGAGGTGGCGAATTGGACATAACAAAAAAAAGAGTAGTCCCTACCGGACTAAAAGATAAGACTTGGCAATCTGTCGGTTCAGAGGTAACATGGACATAATTGATTGAGAAACCACCAAGCTTAAAGTCTTGTCATTCAGAGGTGGCGAACTGGACATAATGCAGAAATCGTTATTCCACTGGGAAATGTGATTTGATACTCCGTGGGAAATTTAGGTGTTCTTTTGTAGGAGTTTTAGAAGAAATTGTTAGAGGCCTAATGTCAACGTGACAACCAAAGAGTCCACTGGGGACTGAAAAGGGTATTAAAGACTCCGTGGGGAATCTATTAAAAGCTTGTTGGGGAGTTAAAAGGAATCCCATGAGGATTTTAGAAGAAAATTAACATTCCTAAAGATTCCGCGGGGCAATGCTTTAAAGAATTGTCAGAGGAGATCATTAACGTGACAGTCAAGCTGGGGAAGACAGGATGCAAATTTCTTGCTGGGGAATTAGAAGGGGATTTTGTTCGAAGTGATCGTGGCAATCTCTACTTGGGGATTTATAAAAGTGACTTGTCAGAAGTGTGATGTTAACTTGACAAGGGTTCATGTGCTGTTAACATAACAGCAATTTGAGTGGGCCTACCATTTTATGGAGAAGAATGACAGGTAGAGTTCCGATCTGTTGGGGATATACTAGAAATTTTGTTGTCAGAGATTTATGTTAACATGATAGACTTGACCCATACTTTATTTCATTTGAGAAAATGATTATAGTTTGATGTAGTCTGACCATTCCATGGACGGAATTGCTAGGGACTTAGTTGGAATTGACCGTTCTCTGCAAATGTAAAAATATTGCTAGAGAATTCTGCCGAGGAGTAGGAGATAATGCTCCTAGAATTGCTTAGGGATAAAAGCAATTCTGTTGGAGAATAGGAGAATAATACTCTTGAATTCTCATTAAAGGGAATAATCACTTGTATGCTCTGAGGAAAATTCGATAGAGAGGTTCCAACTGTTTATTAATATATCGGTTATCACATCTTGAAATGAATGTGGAAACACTGGAAATGTTTTGAAAAGATGTGTCTCGAGCCTTCTTCAATGCGTTCTGCTTGATAAGTCATCAAATAAACTCTTTTAGCCAGCTTATCTGAATATCTGAATGAACGGGTTATAAAGTCGAGTTTCGACCGATCGAAAAGAGGAGGATGCGACTGAAGGCATGCCACTATTATATATGGAAAAGTGAGAGGTGAAAACTTTAAGATGACTTGTTAGTTTTATGGATCCACCATTCCATGGAGGAAAATTGGTAGAGGATTCTGGAGGATTCAAATGGGATCAGGTCCCTTAGAATTTTTAGCAAACCCTCAGCTATCAACAGATTTAGTTTATCTTTACCAACTACCGTGTGGGTTGGGCTAGCCATGCTATTCCCCTCAGCATGATGAATTTGTCAAGGAATTTATATTGGGCTTAGAAGTCAATATTTTCCTCTAGCCTTATTCATCAAAAGCTTTAAATCGTGTCATTTGAAGTGACCTTTCTGTGTTCCCCTGGTGACTTCTATAATCTTGCTGGGGATTAAAGAGTTCACATTAAACTTCATGGGGAATCTATCAAGTAGGTTAAAATTCCAGATGAAGTATCACCTTAATCGGGATTCTTTTTCTCGGCTGGTCGTTAAGTTGAGACACGGAACATGAGTTCTCCGGGGAATTCATTGATTAAGTCGAGATTCAACTACATTTTAGCTCATCATAGCCAAGACTCAGGTTTGCAACTGATCATCGAATCCAGATTGAATGTGAAAATAGTGGAAAGGTTCTGCTGAGAAGCGTCATGAATCTTCTTCAATGAACTCGGCTCGATTGACGTCGTTGCGAGACCAAAATGTGACTCGCCGAATGATAGAAGCGGAGGGATGATTGGAGACCTGCTACTATTACATATTGAATAGTCTCCATCACTCCAAAATATGACCAACTTTCGAGAGGAATGACCAGGAAGAAAGATCTGCCAAAACGGGTTAAAGAAAATTAGAAACCAGCAACAGAAACCAGCAGAGAGACAAACCAAAGTCTGCACCTACGGCGCGACGCGCGCGACCCCAGAATGGTCGCGAAAACGCGACAAAAACCACGTTTTTGTGGCCTTCTTGTAGGGCCACGTGTCGCGTTCGACTGGTGACCCTGTGATGCTTCCCTGGTGCCCCCTAGCCTCTAAATACCCCAGGTTTTCCAGAATAGAAGGGAGGAGAGTTTTTAGGATAGTTTCTCCTATTTGTGTAGTTTAGTTTAGTTTTCTTCTTTCTTTTGTTTTTCATTTCCTTTGTAGATCATGTAATATGGAACAGAGAGATGTACAGGATGAAGGTTTGGGTTCTTATGATGGAAGGTGACATTCTATGAAAGGTTCTCCCCTTATCTCTATTGGTTTTCTTCTCTCTAACTCTTTTCATGCTTAGCTTTTTCTCTCATGGCAACTAACCACTAATTTGCTAACTCGTTTCTTAAAAATCCATATCAATCTAATAGCCTTTATTTGGCCTTGTTCTTGCAAGAGCCATGATGGCTCATGATGATGGATTCTAACACTCTAACATCTAACTCTTTAAAAAGTTACCATTATTTTATTCCATGCTTGCTCTAGTTAGTTTTGATGGTTTAAGCGTAACTTGCTCTTATTTGTTGAGTTTGGATGTGAAAGTGATCTTATGAGTTAAGCTTTGTAAAACTCTTAAACCAAGGACTAATGATGGCCAAGGATACATGTGAGGCAACTATTACTAAGAGGTTAGCATATTGATGGAGCAATTTGTAGTTAGTAGCCATGAGTTTTTCATTCCTTTTTACTTTGTTTTAAAAATATATCAAAAGTCACAAAAACATCTCTTCAATTTTTCTATCTTTGTTTCCACTGTTCACTTCTCTTTTCATTCTTTGTTTCTTTTCTTTTCATTCTTTAAAACATAGAAGAATTGTTAACACACACGTGAGCATACCAGTAAAACTTCTATCGCTTTCATCCCGGTGGATTCGACCTATTTAGCCTCTATGCTATAACGAAAGTATCAAAAAAGCTAAAGCACGTAATTTTAACTCGTGATTTCAAAACACACTTTTTGTGCATGGTTTTTCCCCGATCAAATTTTGACGCCGTTGCTGGGGATGGGAACGGTTTGATCTCACGTTTTTGTTTACTTTTATTCTTTGTGTTTGGTGTGCAGGTCAAATTTTTAACATTGCAGAAATTCATACTTGCTTTTGTGTGGTTAGGTAAACTATTATATATTGCTATATTCTGCTGCTAGTTTCTATTTATATTACCTGTGCACTGTAATAATTAAAGAACTAAAATATAGTAATTGGATGTTTTACAACGGTTTAGACATTTGCATCTAGGCACGTATTAATTTTCATTCCAATACTGTATTTTGTTCTTCTGTTGTTTGTGATGTAGAGTGTACATATTACATTGCTTATAGTTAGGACAAACACACAGGTGATTTAGTCGCTTTGTGTGTTTATTCTTATCTATATTGCACACTTGCTCGAATTGAACTTAAGGGCATATCCCGATATAACATAAGGTGGGGAAGTCATTACCCTCCCTAGCCTAAAAATCACCTACACACTCACACAACCCAAGCCTAAATAAAACTTGCTAGATGTTGACCCCTAGAGACATCTCGGACTCATTTAAGAGATTGACCTAAGGAGAAAGTTGTTGGAATTTGACTCTTGTCAAATCGGTGTCAAAGGTTAGGGATTGAGAGGTGAAACCTTGAAGAACAGTGATTTGGCATAATTAGGCTCGTTGCTCTGGCATAGATATCTCCCACTGATCCTGCCCCTACTTGGCCGATTAACTTGTGATCAGATTCCTACAATGTATCCCCTGCGGACAGTCTAACTAGTTAGGAGTCATCTAGGTCTAGGTCAACCCTAGTATAGGCTTGTTTTTAAAATTTTCTTTTCTTTGTTTGCTTGTTTGTTTGCATGTTTTTGTTTTGTTTTTTTTTTGACATCTTTGTGTTATGGATTACAATTATAATTATTTCAATGCATATAGTGATTCATACTTCACTCCGACCTATTTTGACTAGGATATTACCAACCCTAACTCTAACCAACCAAGTATGCCAGATTGGTCTTATCCGAATCAAAATATGCCTCAGTCGTAATACTATGAATAAGACTGGAATAATCATCACCACTCTTCACAGAGTCAGTGGGGATACAATTCTCCCGTGTCATATAGTCAACCACCTTACCAACATCCAGCTTCATATACTCCTTCTCTTGAGCAGCCATTAGAAGAACCGATTGACTAAGAAAAGAGGATGAAAGCCTTAGAGGAACTCGAGTGATGAATTCAAATCTAGAAGACTCAAAATCCCAACAAGATCCTTATTCCATTTTTTAAGTCCCATAACAAGGAGAATATACCACCTTCTTAGAAAAGAATACGGAATCCATGATTCAATTCCAAAGTGATCCTTTCAATATGATAGAAGTTAGACTTAGTCAATTAGAAAATATGTGTAGGAATAAAGAAACTCTCCCTACCCAATCTTTAATTATTCCTAACACTTCTAATCATATTGATGAAAATCAAGAATCATAGAATTTTGAAGACTTTGACCAAGATTCAATTTCATCACAAAACCTTGAACTTGACCAATATCAACCCATTGACAAATTGTCAAGTTTCATTTTAATGAAATTAAATTTGAATATGAATGTGAACCTGACTCACAACTTTGTGATTCAATTCCAATCTTTGAATCTATGTTGATTCCGACATCTTTACCCAAGTTGGATCCATTTCCCGAGCCAACATTGATTCATGTATCCATGGATTTTGGAATTGAACCACTTCTTTTGGATAGTCACATTTCATTGATGAGAGTAGAATGTGAAATTAAATTCTTTGATTTGGACTCAACTCTTCAACGTAAATCGACTCTCGAACCCAAAGTTAATTTTCTCGAGTTAGTATTGGTTCCCGAACTTTTCATTTCAAAGCTCAAATTATCCATTCCACAAAATCACATTCTATTGTTGGACCAAGGTATTGACCAGAATGACTCAGTGATGATCTTTAAAGATTGATCATGTAAAAAGAATAATTTGCATGATAGGATCTTGCATGATCCTATTCATATTGGGGATTATAAATATGTAAATAGAAAAAAGGTTAAGAAAGGCGGGTTCTGTAAATCACCACATTATCTTGATTGGGTAGCAATGCTCGGCCCAATCAGACCACCACCGAAACCACCACCATGAGGTAATTTTTCCCCTCTTTTTATTTGTTTCATGCCTATACACATTCACGATGCATTGAGGACAATATATGAGATAAGTGTGGGGGAGAGTTTACTAACATTGTTTGTTTAAAATTTTCTTTCTTTTACTTGATTGAAGTGAAAGCAGTGAGAGTTACCATCTAGCTTTGGGCTAACGGGTCGTGTCCACGAGGAGGAATGCGATGGAAGCTTTCCGATGTTTTTGTCTAAAAAGCAAAGAATGGTGTTGTTTTTTTTTTTATGTTGAAAAGAGAATGGAGAGTAAGGAAGTGATTAAAAGAAAAATTGAAAATTTAGAAAATGCTTTGGAAAAGATGATCTTAAAAAAGTGTTGAAGATTGATTGATTGTTGTTTTAATATCTGAAAAAGATCTGGGCTCACTATCTGACTACTCAACGATATATTCTTCTCTTGAAATTCTCAGTGCCTCAACTTGATCATAGACAAAAACTTAAGTTTGAGTTTCGAAAGTCTTAAGTAAAGCAAATAAGATTGAAAAAGTTAACTCTTTTTCTTAAAAATTCATCTTGAACTGAATGTTAAATCATCAAGTTGTCTTTCAAGTATGAAATAAAAACAAGTTCAAGTGATGTTTTAAAAAAATAGAAGTTTAAAATATCCAAACCGATCCTTATGTGCCTCTAAGAACACTTTCAAAGAAGAAAGTCTTACTTTAAGACATACATATGATTCCGTTGGGTTCTTTACATCAAAATCATTCAAACAAGAGCAGGATCGGATAGAGATGATAGTGAGCCCAGAAAAACGAATTTAGCTATTCATGATTAAAGTAAAACCAGATGTGTAAGTGAAATAACACATACCCATGAATTGGAGCAGAAGAGAAGCTTTGAACTTTTATTAATGTCACTTCAACTTTAGATTACAATCACTCTTTTCCTCTCTCTCATTTGTATTTGGACTGAACTATGAATTAAAAGTAGAGATACAACTTCTCAATGCTATCTAACAAAAAACCTAAATCCTAAAAACAAAGAGAAAAACATAAACTAATTTCCGGTCCCTTCTTCTATGAAAAATGAGTATTTATAGGAAAAATCAAACGGGGGAGAGCGTACGAAGATGGGGGAGCAAACGCTCCCCCAACAGTCTCAACAAAGTCACAAAAACGCGGCAATAGGCCTGGGTGTGGCCAGTGAAAATACGCCTAGAGGGGGGCGAATAGGTGCATGGCTAATCCAATGACAAATGATGCGGAATTAAAAACTAATTGAAACACACTATGTGTAACCAAAGAGTGTAGCCGAATTCCCAGTGACGGGCTCTGGACTATCTCCTTTAAATTCCTCTAAATAAGAGTTAAGGTGCTATATGAAGCTCTCTTGGTTCAACACTAGTGAGGCACACAATCAATATCAAGCATATATATGATATGAACAATATGAAGCAATGCAAGATATAAAAGAGAGTTAAAAGATAGTGGATCAAACACAAACACCAAGATATGTTTCGAGGTTTGAGCCACTGCTCTACATCCCCGCCTTCACACAGAAGAATTTTCACTATGTGTCCACACAGGATCTCCCACACAGGGAACCTTCACTGAGGATTTGGAATACAAACTTAGGAGTACACAACTCCTCTCTCCAATAAAACACCTCTACAAAAGAGGCAAGGCATAAGCCAAACAACAATCTTCTCTACACTAGAGGGATAAGGCACTAAGACAAACTCCAACCACAATCACCTATTCACAAGAGGGGTAACCATAAACCCAAATCACAATCTCAATCACCTCTACATAAGAGGGATAAGGCACTAAGCCATAACAACAATCAAGGCACTAAGCTAAAACTTCACCACAATCACCTCTACGGATAACAACAAACCCAAAGCTCAACCTCCTCTACACTTAGAGTGATAGGCACAAACCAAACCAAAGAGAAAGTTACAATCTTGGTGATCTCAAAGACCACAAACAACCTAGGTGATCACAATAGACCACAAACCAATATTCTTACCAAAAATAAGATCCTATAGATAGGATAGAGATGATAGCTCAAGTGTGAGAAAATAAGGTGTTTAGAAAACAAATTACAAAGAAAAACACTTGAAAAAAACACTAGAATGAAATAGATATAAAGATCAAAACAATTTCCCAAAGACTCTTTTTCTTTGAATTTTTCAACCCTTGAAAATAAATAAAGATAAATCTTTTAACCACAAAAACTCTTTTAAACTTCTTGCTAAACAAGTTAGAAAGATGGAAATTTTAGCTCTCAAAAACCATATAAAAAATAGCCCAAGAGATGGCTATTTATAAACCTCTCAAAAATCTGCCCGTTGGCAGCTGGAAAGGTCCAGAATGACTTTCCAGTCGACCGCCCGGTCGACTGGCACAACGGTCATATTTCTGACCGTTCTGCCTCTGGTCGATCACTCGGTCAATCGGGCCAAGCCTGTCGATCGATCGCCCGGTCGACTGGCCGCACCCGAGAACTGGGTGCTTTTAGTCAGTCGACCGGACGGTCGACCGACCTACTTGGCTGGCCTATGCACGTTCCTCGTGCACATCGGTCGATCAGTCCGGTCGACCGAGCCCTGGTCCGGCCGACCGTCCGGTCGACCGCCAGCATGGTCTGATTGGGATTTTCAAATCTAAAAACTTGGTTAATTTAATACCAATTAAATCCCATAAATGCATATAAATTTCACAAAATAAATTCTTGTAAGATATTTGAATACCAAATATGTGTGACCAAAAATCAACACATATTACAAACTATATGAATCATTTTTGTGATATTGAAATTTGGCTTAAACACAAAATCGGTATTTTCCAAAAATCAAACTTTGAAATGAAAATCTGATTTTTTCAAAACTTGTATAAATACAAAAACAAGATATTTAAAACTCTTTTGAAGTATAGAGTGTATGGATAGAATCCAATACACATGTAATTGATATATCTATATTTTTGATATGAAATCGAAAAATAAGTTTTGTTTAAATACAAAACCCAAACGCATGAATAGGATTATCAAAGTAAGTTTTTCTAAGTATATGAAGCATATATGTATATAGATGAATCCAATATACATTAAACCATGTAAACTTGTTTTGATTCTATCTATTCATGAAAACCATATATATGTGTATACGAAATCCAAAACCGGTTAAACCGAAAACCAAACATATTAAACTTTTGTGTGTGTGTGTGTGTGAACTTGAGCATATCAATACTATATATCTTTACACAAGATCTAAATACGAACCGAAATCTTCTTGTAGAACTCCTCCAAGCCGACTCGATCCAAACACGATCCAACGAGCTTGACTCTAACTAAGTGCTAGATGCGATCTTGACGCGCGAGCTCTTGAATCTACAAGTATTAGCTCCCAAAACTCCTTTGTTGAAGCTAAACACCTACTAATATCTTGATCAATGACTGAAACTATATAAACAAAGGATTATTAGCAAACTAACCTTCATAATTAGTCATTATCAAAACTAAGGTGAAAGGCCTCTGGGCCAACAGCCAGGTGGCCACACCCGAGGAGGTATAACTCTGGTTTAGTGTTTTCCCTTTTATCTAGTTCTGATTTCCCATTTCAGCTTCTGAATTTCATGAAACTGCCTTTCATTTTTGGCTTTAATTGATTTGGGAAAATTTATTACCGATTTTTAACTTCTCTGATTTGCAATGATCTGTCCTAATTTTCTAATTTCAAATTAATTCTAAATTAAATCAGAATTCTGATAGGCTTTTGGCCTCGTTTCTTTTCCCTTTTCTTTAACAATGGGCCTGCATTTTATAAAGAAGAATATAAGAAAATACATGATTTATTAGGCAATAATTATGCAAATGTGACATTATATATGCAATATATGTAACCAATCATTACTTCTTTTTAGAATTTTTTTTTATTTTTCTTTTGTATAAAAACTCTTTTCTTTTCTTTTTACAAAACTTTTTAAAATAAGAGAAATAGTTTTGATTTACTTTTAAGAAAGTTAAAAGGATCTTAGGAATTAAGAAGACCTAAAATTATGAATTCTTAAACTGAGTCAAAATAATAGATCTTATTTAAATTTTATAAGAAAGTAAGATTGGAAAGATAATTTGATCTCGAATTTTGTGCCTTAAATATATGCACTTCACACTTATATAATTTTTTTTGGGATTGAATCAAAAAATTGAAAATGCCTTATAATATATGTGTGTGTGTATATATATAAATGATGATAAAAATCACTTGTTGAAACTGAGTAGTTATGCCTCAGGAAGCAGGATTATTCACGCCTAAAACAGTGGACAAAAATAAAATAATCCCTTTTAGTTTTTGGCCTTGTTTACTTGAGTCCTTAAGCTTGAGAGATGTTTTCTCATCTGGTTCCCTTAAACCATCTGGCTTGGGAGTAACCGGCTAAAGGCTCACTACCCAGATAAGCTAGAAAGCCTAAGAAAACTAAGGGAAAAGAAATTTTTTTGATATAAATAAATGGCATGAAAGTTAGAGTTGATATTCGAAAATCTTCACAGTTTACAAAGTGCATATTTTCTAAGAGTTTTTACGAAAGATCAAAGAATTGATTCAATTTTAAATTCTTACATTTAATTTGTAACAAGATTTTGCATTTAGACTTAAATTAAGGAAGAATAATTTCTGCTTAACCTATGATCTTGGATCACTTAAATTTTCGCAAAAATATTTCAACACTTTTCTCTATTTTCAAAATGCGTTTTCTAAATACTAACATTTAATTTTTTGCCTTTATTGATTTTGTGGGTGTAATCCGCTGAAAACTCTCAAAAGATAAAACTCCTCTTCTAAGAGAAACTGAGAGGTTTACGGCTTGTTACACACACTCAGTGCAACCGCGTTACCTGTGAAAGTGGTGTAATAATTTCCTTAGTTTTTCTGTTTTGCTCGGGACGAGCAAAAGATAAATGCGGGGGTGTGATTAGTCTCCAAAATTGCATATTTCATACAACATCCTCACATTTATTCAATATTAAATTCTGTTAATAACACCTCTCTTGTATGTTCCTAAGTCCATAGTGTGGAATGAAGAAGAAGCTCAAAAATCTCATTTATTTGGTGATTTAAAGCCTACAAATATAACCATTGAATTTGGAAGCTAGATCTGCCAAATTGGTTGAAGAAAATCAGAAACCAACAGCAGAAACCAGCAGAGAGACAAGCCAACAGTCTGTACCCACTGGCGCGACGCGCGCGGCCCTAGAATGGCAGCCAAAACGCGATAAAAATCGCGTTTCCATCACCTTCTGGTGGGGCCACGTGTCGCCTTCGACTGTGGCCCCGTGATGCTTCCCTGGTGGCCCCCTTAGCCTATAAATACCCAGGTTTTTCAGAATAGAGGGGACGAGAGTTTTTAGGGGTAGTTTCTCCCATTTGTGTAGTTTAGTCTAATTTTCTTCTTTCTTTTGTTTTTTTATTTCCTTTATAGATCATGTAATAGGGAAGAGAGAGATGCACAGGATGAAGCTTAGGGTTCTTGTAATGGAAGGTGATATTCTATGAAAGGTTCTCTCCTTATCTCTATTAGTTTTTTTCTCTCTAACTCTTTCATGCTTAGCTTTTTCTCTCATGGCAACTAACCACTAACTTGCTAACTCCTTACTTAGTAATCCACATGAATCTAGTAGCCTTTACTTGGACTTGCTCTTGCAAGAGCCATTGATGGCTCATGATGATGGATTCTAACACTATAACATCTAACTCTCTAAGAAGTTACCATTACTTTATTTCATGCTTGCTCTAGTTAGTTTTGATGATTTAAGTGTAGCTTGCTCTTGTTTGTTGAGTTTGGATGTGAAAGTTATCTTATAAGTCATACTTTGTAAAGCTCTTGAACCAAGGATTAGTGATGGTCAAGGAAACATGTGAAGCAACTATCACTAAGAGGTTAGCATATTAGTGGAGCAATTAGTAGTTAGTAGCCATGAGTTTTTCTTTTCTTTTTACTTTGTTTTAGAAATATATCAAAAGTCACAAAAATGTCTCTTCAATGTTTCTATCTTTATTTCCACCGTACACTTCTCTTTTCATTCTTTGTTTCTTTTCATTCTTTGAAATATAGAAGATCGTTAACACACATGTGAACATACCGGTAAAACTTCTATCGCTTCCATCCCTGTGGATTCGATACTGATGAAAGTATCGAGGAAGCCAAAGCACACAATTTTAACTCATGATTTTAAAACACCCTTTTTGTGCACAATTTTTTCCCTGATCAATCAGCATCATGAACGTGTCTCCATTTGGATTGCTAGGCAGTATTCCCCGTTCGAGCAGACTGTCTCTACCATGAAGGTTCCTTCCTACTTAGGTTGGAATTTGTCCTTAGTCTTATGTGTCATGACCATAGATTGCCGATAGCTAAGACTAAATCTCCTTTCTGCAAGACTCTCTTTGATCTTTTTGTTGAAGGCCTTCGATATTCAAGCTTGGTACAACTCAATACGCTTGCAATCGCTTCTCATCTAATACTTTCAGCTCTTGGAGACGTAATCGATCATTATCTCCTTCTGCCATCTTGGTTGCCAGAGCAACACGAACAACGACATTTGTATTTCTAGAGATATGACTGCTTCACACCCGTAAACTAGAGAAAAAGACGTATTACCTGTAGAAGTTTGGACCGTCATTCGGTAGGTCCAACGACATTCACTGAGCTTTTCGTTCCAGTCCCATTTTCTTGAAGAGACGAACTTTTTGAGGAGTTTGATGGTTGTCTTATTGAACGCCTCTACTGACCCATTGGTGGCAGGACCGATAGAACGATTGGCTTACAATTTGAAGATCATTGTCGTCAATGATTTGCCTGGGGACACAAATCGGTGGACGACATGGTGTTTGATGAAGTTGACTACATTTGTGGTTTTAATTTTAGCGAGCGGTGCAGCTTTCGCCCACTTTAAGAAGTAATCGATTATCGCAACGATGAACGAATAACCTTTTGCCGATGGAGGACTAATGAGTCCTACTATGTCAATTCCCTACGCTTCGAACGGCCATGAAACGACTGTGGGGTGGAGTAGTTTCGGGGTTGGTGTATGAAATCCGCATGGATTTGACAGCATTACACCTTTTTGCATATTAGACTGCGTCTCTGATCATACTTGGCCAATAATAGCCGAGTCGGTGCAGTCAGTTCTTGAGTTTTGGACCTGCTTGATGAGCTCTACATATGCCATCGTGGGCCTCTTTAAGTATTTCTTGTAAAAAGGTAAAAAAAAAGTATACCGTCATATGAACAGCGGTACGACGTCTTTACTACTGCTTCATCGTAGAGGCGAGTAGATCTTCGTCGATTGGAAGCTGCTTTCTTGGGATCATCAGGCAATATGTCATGCAAGACATAGTCGATGATCAGGAATCACCTGTCTCCAGGTTTGAAGTTTGTTGAGGCTATATGAACTTCGCTAACCTCTAAACCGTAATAGCCATAGTAAGACGATAAGTAGTATCGCTGGCAAGGCCAATGTAGCTGCGAGCATAGCTAGAGCATCTTCCTTTTTATTCAAGAGGCGAGGACATGTCTAATGTATAAGCCATCAAATGAGTCGGCCAACTTAATGGCTGCATGTGATAAGGTATCAGGTCTTCATGATGGGCCTCATACTCTCATTTGATTTGGTTGACAATCAATTTGGAGTCACCATAAGCTTTCAGTATTGTACCCCCATTTGTTGAGCGAGTAGGAGGCCAATGAGCAAAGCATTGTACTCAGCTACGTTATTCGAGTAAGGTTCCGTCAGTGAGAATTTACGAGGAAGAATGTGATTGTCTAGTGAGAGAAATACCACCTTCACACTGGTAATGATCTTTCTTGTTAGGCTTTGATAACCTCGTTCGGAACGTCCATGTGTAGTTTCAAAGTTTCTGGAACTGATGGACTGCTAGAAAATCTGCGAGAGCTTGACCTTTGATCACCTTTTGAGAGACAAAAGTCATGTCATATTGAGACAGTAAAATGGCCCAATTAGGCAGTCTAGAGTTTAAGGACCCTAGTTTTGTCACAAGAATGCGTAGGGAATTGACTCTTGAAATGACGTGTATGATTTGGCCAACCAAATAATGTTGTGTCTTCTGGACAGCGAAGATGAGGGTGAGACACTCCTCGATGGGCTTGTATCGAGATTCAGCTCCGATCAGAGTTCTGCTCAGGTAGTAGATGTCTTGTTCACATTTTTCATCATTCTTCTGAGTCAAAAGAGCACTCAAGGAGTGGTTCATAGCTCGCACATAGAGTAAGAATGGTTTTCTCAAAACGGGAGCTACTAGGACAGGAGACTTGGTGAGGTATTCTTTGATATCCTCGAAAGCTTTTTAGCAAGCTTCATCCTATATGAAGGAGACGCCTTTCTTCATTAACTTTGTAAACAACTGGCAATGGCCCGAAAGAGTTGCAATGAATCTTCGAATATAGGCGACTGCCTTATAGACCTCTGAGCTCTTTGATGGTCTTCGGAGGTTGCATGCCCTGAATGGCCTTGACTTTTTCAGGGACAAGGTGAATTCCTTTGGATATGATGATGAATTCAAGGAACTTGCCACTCGACACTCCCAAGAATGATTTGGTGGGGTTCATCTTCAGCTGGTGAGCCCGCATGATGTCGAACACGGTTCTCATGTCATCGAAATGGTTGCTTTCGCTGTGACTCTTGACCACAATGTCATCAACATAGCATTCCACCGTCTTCTGTAGATTATCACGAAAATTATGCTCATGGCACGTTGTTAAGTTGCACATGCATTCTTCAATTCAAACGGCATTACTGTGTGACAGTATATCCCCAATGGCGTTCTAAATGATATATGTTTCTCTCATCAGCCTGGTGCATCTTGATTTGATTGTACCCTGAAAAGCCATCCATGAAGGAAATCCTTACGAAGCCACATGTGTCAATCATAACATCAAGATGGGCAATGAAATTTGTTCTTAGGACAGGCTGCGTTGAGATCACGGAAGTCAATATAAACTCTGATCTTTCTGTTTTCCTTGAGCGCATGGACAATATTAGCAACCCAGTCTGGGTGTTGTTCCTCTCGAATGAAGCCGCATTCGATGAGTTTATGAACTTTAGTTTCAATTGCTTCCATGATGTTGGGTCGAAACCATTGTTACTGTTGCTTAACCGATTTGCCATCCGGTTTAATGTTGAGACGATGCATAGCTACCTGAGGATTAAGGTCAGGCATGTCTTTATAGCTTCAAGTAAAGACATCAATATACTCCCGTATGAGGGATATGAGGTCTTGCTTCTCTGTTGGCAATAAGCTTTCGCTTATAGAGATGAGCTTTAGATGTGCTTGATCAACCACATCGACTTGGATTACTTTATCTTCAGTCAGAGGCTCACGCTGTTCGAAACGCTTCTCCCATTGAAGATCAAGTTATTGAGCCCATTAAATGGCTCGATGTCTTCATCGTGCTCCGCCTGACTGATTGGCGTCATGTTGGCAAAGAGCTTTTTGAAGACTATCCCCATACTAATATCAGAGTCCTAACTAAACGAGTCTAATAATTGTGATGGTAGGGACTCATCAGACCCTGTTTCTGACTGAGGCGGAGTGACATATCCCAACCCCCTGCGTGTGCGGTCATAATAGTTGGGTGGTTTTCCTTCCGATACGAAAAGTTGCAAAGGTATGCGCCAGTCTTTACCAAAATTCAAACCATCCCTGGATTTAAGCTATACCCTATTCTTTTCATCATGCGGTGTGCTAACTGCGCGTGATGAAAGAATTGTGGGGGTTCTAAGTCGTCGCCTGATTCCCTGAATGTCATGGTCCGAGCTTGGCCTCTGTCGAATATAATCGGTGATTGGTCCTTTTTAGAAGGAGGGACAATGAAGACAGACCCTTCATTGTCCTCTATATGCTTACATACTATTTCTGAGATGGGTAAAAGACATGTGCAAGAAACTAATATCGACAGATTTAAATATATCCTCAAGATACAAAGAGTAATCAAAAGCAATATTTTCATTAAGGACCCACTCGCTCCCATTTTTGGTAGGGTTATTATAATCAGGATCACCTAGATACGCTATAATTTGTTGTATACTAAAGGTAGCTGGCACATCTTCTTCTGATTCTGAGTCCGTTTTGTTGCCACTGTCGCCGTCATCAGGCAACGATTTCTTCAAAGGCTCATTATTCTCCTGGTAGAGCAGAGAATCAGCGAACTAATTCTTCACTCCTTTGAACGGTTGCATTTCAGCGAATACCGTTCTGACAAAAGTATCATCGCCCACATATTTGAAGCACTGGTATAACATGGAAAGAACGATCCAGTTGACATGGATCCATGGTCGTCCGAGCAAGAGATTGTAAGATATGTCAGCTTGATAGCGTAACACGTCCCTTCTAATTTCAAGTCTCCAATTTGGCATCAGAGAAAAATCTTTCCAGAGAGTGGCTACTTCCAGCGTTGAAGCCATAGATGGAGTAGTGATCGACAACTTGCTGAGTGGGATGCCCAGGAAGTAGAGAAGCCTCTTTGTGATGATGCTGAGAGTAGACCCCGAATCAACTTGGATCCTTTTAATGCATGTAGAGCTAATGTACCCAGTATAGTATAGATGTCTATCATCCTTATTATCTTTGAGGAGCATGTCCTCAGGAGTGAATGTGATGGATGGCACCCGTCATTGCACCAAATGATATTGGGGACACGGAGTCCCATTGTCATTAATCGGTATAGTCGACACTTGTGTCAGAAAGGATTCTGAGTTAGCAAGTGCATCCCTAAGCGCCTCTCTTGTCTCTTTTGAGAAGCGAAGCAGCTCGTATTGAGTGATAGGAGTTGGGATATTGGCAAGCTGCGCTAATATGTCCAAGCGAAAAGGAGCGTTGAGCCCCTTTGAAGGATCCTTCTTCAATGCTTTGTCGAATCGGACCTCCTTTTGCTTCTCTTTGTCCAGTGGTGGGGATGGTGGCAAAGCTGGACTGGTGTAGTTGTTTCTGACGTCATTGGATATTGTGTCTCATCAGGGGTCTGGTCGTAGTGTCGTAAGTATTGTTTTTCAGGTCAGGTCCCTAATGGTTGAGAGGTAGCGGGCTGCATCGCTAAGGCAAGTTTCTCTTCTTCTGAGTCACTAAGAGAGGTTATAGTCAACGCGTTATCATCCGTTGTAAGGGAGACGTCATTACATGACTTGCCTTTGAGATTGAGCTTGCTGGATTCCCATTGCTCATCTTCGATGATATCCGGATGGACCCACATGATCTCTCTAGATTTTACTATCACTGGAATGAGGCCCTTGGCTCTCTGCTTTTCCGCTATTAGGTTGACAACGTCAGTCTGGCTTTAGAGACTGGGGTCAATTCATCTTGGACCTCGTCTTCAGGAAGGTCCCAAAATTGAGAGTCACCATATTAGCGGTGGCTTTCTTTTGCTCAGACTCGAGAGTCAGAACTCCAGCATCTGCTAATACTTAAATCTTATCTTTGAGGACAAAGAATCTGCTGGTGGGATGATGCACCATTCTATGGAAGAGGCAGTAGTCGGAAATCGTTTGCACATCCCATTTCTTCTGGTCATCGGACTTCAGGTAACTTGAACTTGTTACCCTTATTGAGTAGGTGGAAGATGGTCACAACCTGTTCATTTTTGAAGGAATATTGTCTCAGCGGAAACTTATATTCTTGATTGTTATTGGCGCCGCTCGCTTTCTGCTATTGTGGAGCTTCCCTAGTCAACTCGACTGCCATCATTTCCTTCCCTTTAGATTAGAAGATTGGGTTACATCATGCCCCTTGGTGCTAACCCCCATTTGTTCTTGGGCACTGAAGGCTCAATTTTTAGCTGACTTCTCAGCTATTTTTGCTTATTCGACAAGCTTCTTCCAAGTATGGGTTTTGACGACTCCCATACGAATATCTATTCTGTCGAGGAAGTTGTT
This sequence comes from Agave tequilana, assembly GCA_038442645.1. Lineage (NCBI taxonomy): Eukaryota > Viridiplantae > Streptophyta > Magnoliopsida > Asparagales > Asparagaceae > Agave > Agave tequilana. Next base: position 131,674 of record JAVJIF010010733.1, read on the forward strand.
CCGACATGTTTGAAGCAACATGGGCAAGAGCATGCCTGCGGGGCACATGAGAGAAAAATGCGGAACCTCTCAGTGTATTCCCTTACAGATTCTCCTTTCTGAACTGTCGAGATGAGCTTGTCCATGGTCACCTCGGTGTCATCCTCGTAAAATCGAGAAAGGAACCGAGTTTTCAGGTTGATCCAAGAGTTGATGGAGCCTTGAGGAAAGCTCCTAAACTAATTAAAGGCTATCCCCTTAAGGGTGCCGATGAACAGTCTGGCCATGACAGCATCATTGTCTATCACGTTACCGGCTTGCGATCGAAAGTAATAGATGTGCTGATTTGGAGAGCTCTTGCCGTCTTACATGTGTAACGTAGGTGGCTTGAATTTTTTTGGATAGGGAATTGAATTCCACTCCTGCGGGTAAGGACATGTCAGACTTTCTTCAGTTCATCCCTCTGAGCCAAGGATACAATCTGAGCTTGGATGGCTTTGATAGCATCGACATCAATTGCGGAACTTCTGTTTGACTTTTCATTCTTAGGGAGTTCTGCGTCAGGGTTCTCCTCCTCATCGTGATTGCTACCGGTGGTTTCATCATTGTCTGGTTGTTTAGGAGTTGCGCCAACATTTGCTGGATATTATCCAGAGTCGCTTGCTGAGCTTTGAAAGTTTGCTCTCGAGTCTCCATACGCCGATGGAGATCATTATCATGACTGTTGTCTGGCATGTTGACCGACACAATCCCTTTTTGCTCTAAGCTAACTGTGGCAGAGAAACATAGTCGCTGGCTTCTTCTTCATTGTCTGACCACTAGAAGAGGCTTCTCAGTGGTTCCGACGACATAGCCCTTGTGGAAGAAAAGCGCTATCTATAGTTGTAGGGTATTGATACCCTAGAGCGGGTACCTAAAAGGCACCTTCTACTTTAATCAGAACCTGACTTAAGCCTAGGCTATAGTCAGGATCAGGGGAACTAACTGAGGAAGCGCAAAATCCCTACCTTCCTCTTTGAGATCGCATCGAATCCCTTCCTCTGCTTGTTATATTAATAGATGTTACAACGAGATGAGATTTTCTGGCTTTCCTCTTCCTTCTAGATTTGGCCTACTCAGAGTTTTGGACTGACAACCGATCGAATACCTACAGTTTGTTCGGAGGAGATGTTATGGGGATTGGCCCCAGACAACAATTAGCGGAGTGTACGATCACAAGTTGACACCCTGCTCATCGCACTGAGACAGCGAGATGTAAACTTGCTCTACAAGGTGGGACTTCCACTTGTTGCTCGAAACTCCCATAAGTCTGTATTTGCCGTACCCAATCGATCTAACACGGATATTCAGAGATGTTGGATACTAGCTCTGAAGGGCTGAATAGTTTTAGGTCTAAACCTAGACTTAGCCTTAGATGTTTTTTCTTGGCTGGGAGCGAAGTTAGCGAAGCTATCTCAGCACTTGGTGCTTTAGTACTATGAAGTACTTCTTTTTCTTTTAGCAAAGTAACTTCGTTGTTAGGAACAGAATGTGCTTCATGTTGGCCCGAAGGCCCATCACTCTAGTTTTGATGATGATCAACTCATGTAGTTATAGTACTAATGATCTTGTGTTTAATTAGTGACAGATTTATGATCAAGATCTTAGTAGGTGCATAGCTTCAACAAAGGATTTGAAGTCAAGTTTTGGAGCTAGCACGGTTTGATTCAAGAGCTTGTGCATCATGACCACATCAAGTACTCAAGAGAAGTCTAGCTCTATGGATCGTGTTTAGACCAAGTCAAGAAGATGAGAAGGCTTCAAGTGAAGACTTCAAAAAGATGAAGACTTGTGTCTAGGTTTGTTTAGTAAGATTTAGTTTTTAGATAAAATATAAAGGATAGAGTAGTTGGTGGATTGCTCAAGTATCATATACACACACACTCTTGATTTAGTTATCTTTTCATAAAGAATTTTCAGTTTAGAAAAGATTTTTCATTTTGAAAAATACTTTAGTTTTTGGAATTTCTTATATACATATCTTTTAACCAAAACCATGTTTAGAGCTTAATATCAAAAACATAGATATTTCACCATGTTTGTGTAGTGGATCATATCCATACACTCTATGCTTCAAATGAGTTTAAATATCTTGTTTTTGTATTTGGTGAAGTTTTGGAAAAACAAGTTTTGGAAAAATCAAGTTTGGAAAATATAAGTTTTCAATTGAGCCAATTTTTCCATATTACAAAAATAGTCCAAATTATTTGTAACATGCCTTGATTTTGTGCAAGCATGTTTGTTTATCAAAGTATATTGGTAAAACTATTTTTTTTAGATTTTTCAGTATTTTATGGGATTTTATTTGAACCAAAAAGACCATGTTTTAAATCCCTAAGTTTTCTGATCTGGCTGTAGCCGGTCGACCGACGTGCACAGACGTGCACGCTAGTTCTACAGGATGGCCGGCCGACCGACCCGGTCGACCGTCCAGAGAGCTCTGCTCTCTGGAAAGGCCCCAGCCGACCGTGCGGTCGACCGGACAGAGAGATTGCTCTCTGTATCCTGGCTCGGTCGACCGCCCGGTCGACCGATGGCTCAAACGGTCTGAAATATGACCGTTGGCCGGCCGACCGGACGGTCGACCGTTAGGCCTGACAGACCCCAACGGCTAGTTTTTCTAGCCCTATAAATTTGGGGGTTTGGGCATTGTTTTCAAAAAGATTTTTGGAGAGTTTTTAAGCCAGTTTTTTCCTATTCTCCACAAAATTTAGAGCCAATACTTCCAATTAAAAGGAGAGTTTATCAAGAGTGTTTTAGAAAGAGATTTCTTGAGTTTTCCTCCACCATTCTCATCCTTGTTTTCTCACACTACACTTGAGCTATTCATTACTATTCATCTTATAGGAGTGTTGTAGTGAGAGCTTTTATTGGTGATCAAAGTGTTTAGATCACCAAGAGATCTTTTCTTGTTCCTTGAGGAGGCGGACGAGTGCGTTCGCGGTTGTTTAGAGTTCGTGTGTGAACTCTTGGTTTGAGGTGCGGCCTCGGCGAGCTTGAGGGGCTTGCGGTGTGTACGGACGAGAGAGTCCAGGAGTTCTAGTGGGAACTCGTTGTAGGTGTTGCGGCACCGAGTGATCCGGTGGGATCGATTATAGTGGAAATCCTTCGTGTGTCGAAGGCGGGGATGTAGAGCAAGTGTGCTCGAACCTCGAAACAAATCCCTTGTGTTTGCGATTTCTCACTCTCTCTCTCTCTCTCTCTCTCTCTATCTCTTGTTTATATCTTGCATGCTTAAATTGTGTTCATCTTTATATGCTTGATATACTTGTGTGCTCAATTGTTATACTTGATTGGGTTTGTTTGCTAACACTTGTATTTAACCAAGAGAGCCAACGCGGCACCTCAACCCTTATCAAGGGGAATCTAGAGGAGTTTGTCCAGAGCCCTTCACGGGGAATTCGGCAACACTCTTGTTTTATACGTGGTGTTTAGTTTAAATAGTTTGTTTAGGTCATAATAGTTTTTGCTTTCGCATTAATTGGCATTAAGTGACCATTAGATTAGCCATCACCTATTCATCCCCCTCTAGGTGATCCTTCACTTCAGATCTAGCTTCGCAGACAGAAGCTTTGGTAGTGGAGAGTGAAGCTACTGCAGCTTCGCTGATAGCACTTATAAGTGCTTTTCGTTTAGCTTCGCCGGAGAAGTGAAGCTGAGCTCTGTGAAGAGCTTAAGTAGTCCCCTAGTCAGAGACTTTGTGAGCTTTGCCAGAAACTGAAATAAAAGCTCTTTTACCCTCACATGAGGCTGAAGTGGATTTTTTAATCCAGAAAGCCTTAGAGCCTGATCTAACTTCGCACACAACATACAGGTGCCGGGGCAAAGCTAGCCTATGTTAAGATTGAGTTAGGCCTGCAGTTGGCCTTCTTCGTCTTGTCAGAGACTTGCTTTCGAGTAGTAGCTAGAGGAGACCTAACCACTAAGATCTTCCTATGCTTGCGGGCACAAAGAGAATCTGGTCGAATCTCTCTTGGTCAAATTGGATGACCAATGTCTCGGTAGTAGACCCAAGGGTCTCATCATCACATTGCGACACCGTCTTCTTGTTGTTGAAGAAGACATTCCATAGCAGAGTCGCCTTCTTATTTTCCATTGATTTTAAGGAAGGGAAAACTTACAAAAAATCAGAGAGATGTACAAGTAATAAAAGAAAATTATAAGAACTCTCTTCTAGAGTTTCTGAGAAAGTGTGCTACTGTGGAAGTCTGGTCAGGTGCGACCGCTTTGTTTCGTTGACGATGCGAGTGATTGAGTCTTCAAGCCTTCTACCTAAGAATTTCCTTCTCGCCTGGTTCGAAAATCCTTTAAGAAAGGAAGATCGTAAGGGTATGCACTCTGAAAGAAAAGCAAAGTTCTCTGAGAAAAGTCCCGAACCTAAAGAGTGATCTCTTGTGAAATCTCTCTCTAAGAAGATCAGTCATCTTCTGAATTTTCTAGTTAAGGATTCTTAAAAGGTCCAGCCAAAAAGTCTCCAGCCTTCTACCCCGAATCAGCCTTACATTGGGCTATTTATAGGCTTAAATGGGTGTAACTGTTCCCCTAAAAATCAGCACAGTCTAGCTTCACTGCGAAGCCAGAGTAGCTTCGCCACGAAGCTAAATATAGCCCCTGCGAAGCTAACACATGCTGGCGCTAGCTGGCTCAGGGTTGTTATATCAATCCCTTGATTTTTGTTTAAGGGATTTCTCTTGATCCTCTCCAACTAATTAAGCAGTGATTGGATCACGGCAAGCAGCTGCTTAAAAGGTGATAATGATCATGTTAATCTCGTGCTGAGATTTAAATGGTCAAAAATGACCATATGAGCTCGCAACGGAGATAAAAAGAGAGCTTCATGCGGAGCTAAACCCACAGGGGAGCTACTGGGCCTGCTGCGAAGCTGTCATTGAGCTTGCTGCGAAGGTAAAAGAGAGCTCTTTAACAGAACTATGCAAAGTTTCAGGCGAAGTTAAGGAATGAGCCCACAACGGAACTATTGATAGCTTGCTGTGAAGCTATCACTGAGCTTGCAGCTAAGCTAGGAGTTAGCCTTTTTTTCTTGGGCTTCTTCAGAAGGCAATTGCTTAATTCACTATCCCCTTCACTGGATCAGCAGAGTCTGTCCATCAGGGATGAACAGGTCTTGAGCCTGCTTGTGATTTGTCTTTTAGAAGTGTCGACAAGTTAGACATCGTTCGGACCAGCTACAAAGCTGCCTTGGAGTTCATCTTTTCAGAGTATCAACACTTTTGTTTGGACTGACGAAGCCAAGAAATCTTTTGCACTCATCAAGGAGAAACTTACTAATGCCCCTATCTTAGCTTTCTCAAATTTGAGAAGGTGTTCGAGCTAGAGTGTGATGCTTGTGGAGTACGCATTAGAGCAACACTCTCACAAGAAAAAGACCTATTGCTTTCCTCAATGAGCAGTTAAACGAGGCGAGGCAGAAGGGGTCTACATATGAGCAAGAACTGTATGCGGTATGCCGCTCATTAAAGAATTAGGAGTGATATCTTATAACTGGTGACTTTGTGTTGTTTTCAGATTATCAATTACTCTAGCATATCAAGAATCAGAAGCAAATAAATAAGATGCATGCGAGGTGGGTGTCATATTTGAGCAATTTAATTTTGTGATACACTATAAAGCAAGAGTGGACAACAAAGTTCTCGATGCGTTGAGTCGAAGAGTTTCGCTATTGATCTCTTTGAAATTGAAATCATTTGGTTTGAATTCTTGGAAGAGTTATATGAAGTGAGACTTTGCTGGATTTGGAAGAAGTATTCGTCATAACAGCCCGCGAAAGATTTTCATATCTTGAATGGATTTTTTTCTCAAAGGAAGCTGGTTATGTGTAGCAAGAATTTTCTAAAGGGAGTTATTAGAGATCTTCATAGAGGCAGGCTTGGTGGGTACTTTGGAAGAGAGAAGATTGTTGCTAACATCGAGGAGAGGTACTATTCGCCCAGTTAGGGAAGGATGTGGCTACAATTGTGAGGAGTTGTCTGATTTGTCATGTTGCTAAATGGCAAGCCCAACACACGGGTTTGTATACAGTCTTCCCATCCCCACAGATAGTTGAGAAGATTTGAATATGGATTTCGTATTGGGACTTTCTCGCATACAAAAGGGAGTGGATTCCATCTTTATTATGGTTGATCAATTTTTCATGATGCATATTTTATCCCTTGCTGAAAGACTTCTGACGCACCGCACGTAGCGAGGTTATTGTTCTAAGAAGTTGTACGATTGCATGGCGTGCCGAGTTCCATTGTGTCAGTAGGGATATCAAGGTCTTAGCTTATTTTTGGACTACCCTGTAGAGGAGATTCGGCACATCACTAAAGTATTATAGCATAACACATCCTCAAACAGATGAGCAGAGGAGATTCGGCACATCACTGAAGTATTGTAGCATAACACATCCTCAAACAGATGAGCAGATGAAAGTTGTCAATCATACATTAGGCAACTTGTTGATGAGCATATGTACAGACAAGCCAAAAGTATGAAATCAAGTTTTACCTCAAGCAGAGTTCGCTTATAATAGCAAAAGTTACAATTCAACGGGTGTATCATCTTTTTCTATTATATGTAGGAAGATACCCCAACATCCCCTAGACTTAGCCAAGCTACCTAGTGGAGAGAGATTTAGTAGTGCAACTAGTACCATGGTTGAGAAAGTTCTTGATTTTCAAGAGTTGGTTCGAGCTAAGTTAGAGAAATCCAATGCAAAATACAAGGCAACAACTGATAAAAGTAGGCGACAAAAAGTTTTCGAAGGAGACATGGTAATGGTGTACTTGAGAAAAAAGTGAATTCTTGATGGGTATTATAATAAGTTGAAACTGAGGAAGTATGGACCGTTTCAAGATCGTGAGAAAAATCAGTCGCCTATGTCGTGGATCTTCCAAATAATATGATGTCCAAGACATTTAATGTGGATGACCTCTCCGAAAATCACCCTCCCAAGCAGCTCTATCCTGATTATAACTCGAGGATGGGTTCTTTTAAAGAGGTAGGGACTAATGTAGGAGATTGAGACATTCAGCAGGATCACCCCCAGAGTAGTTGTTATACCCTTATTCCACAATACGTATCCTTTTACGGTTTTCAACATTTGGATTGTACATAAGTCTTTTCATGTACGAATGTTCCTCCGTTTGACCCGAAATGTTTACACGAGACTTTACACTGGTACTAGATTCTACTCCAGAAATTTCAAACTTTTTCTTTTTAATTATTATTTAATTAAATATTTTTCTCTCCTTCTATTTTCCTTTTCTTTCTTTTCTAAATTCATTTCGTTTCCAAATTTTCTTCATTTTATTTTATATTATTTTCTTAAGTGACATTTACAAATAACCCCCTACAATCTAATATTTACATTCTTAATTTTATTTCTTTTCTTTTTCCTTTTTTCTTTTCTTTTCTCCATTTTTCTAGAACCTTCTTGGCTTCTCCATGAAGCCAAGTTTTTGGCTTCCCATGGAAGCCATCTTCCCCACTTAAACTCTTTCCCTTCATCTTCCAAAGTGGTCAGCCACCTCCTCTCTCCTCCATTTTTTCCTTTCTTTTCTCTCCTAACACCACTTCACCAACACCATAACCACCCACATACCCTCTCCTCCTCCACTAACATAGCCGGCCATGTTCCCTCTCTCTACATTTTCTCTCTCCAAAAACCAAATTTCTCCCTCTAAAACACTCTTTCTCTCTCTCTAAAAATCCTACAAAATTCCTATAACACCATGACTACTCCCTCACCATCCCAAGCTCCTCCCTAGGCCTAACTACACCTCCAATAATTTTTCCTAACTCAATCTCTCTAGAAGTCCCAAAAAGGCACTTTCTCTATCCTCTCTCTTAACTTCTCTAAAGTTTTCTCTCTCCTCCCTCACCTCCCTCTAGGCCACCAGCATCAAGGACCCTCTCCAACTGGTCCTCCACCGTCCCACACCAACCACACATCCAAACTCTCTCTCCAAACCCAAAAACCCTAATTTTCTCTCTCTAGGATTCTCCCTCTGTTCTCTTCACTCTCTCTTCTTTTTCCTCTAGGTGCTCACAGCAGCCCCTTCGCTACCTACATGCACACATGCACACACACATGCACGTGATATCGAGTATTTTTCCGATATAGGCAAGTACTCTACCCTTGATGCATATGTGCACATATACACATGTACACGTATATTTGTACACACATGCATATTTCATGTTATGGGCATTTCTAAAATTTTTCTATGATTTTTAGAAATTATCTGGCATTTTTATGAATTCCTACATTTTAGGAATTTTCAGTATATTTTTAGAATTTTTCTGTGTATTTAGAAATTATCTATGTATTTTAGGTAGTTTTTTGTGTATTTAGAAATTTTTTACGTATTTATATGTATTTTTTGAGTATTTAGGAATTTCCTGGGCATTTTTATGGATTTCTTGTAATTTTTGGAATTAATATGTATTATCTGTAATTATCTGTATTTTTGACATTTGAGACTAATAGTGGTGCAAGTTGCAGAAAAAGACTCTCGGGACAAACTTTCCTTCTGGGGATCATAGTCTTGGGAGACCCCTCTCGGTTATCCAAGGGCAACAGGCCATCGCCACTGCCCATCACTATTAGAGTTTCGAGGTATAGCCAGATAGGGGGTTCTATACCTCAGATGCTCTATCCATTTTAGAATATCATCTGAGAGATCGCTTTGCAGGTTACCCATTACCTTCGGGTTTCGTGGTGACTGGGGGCAGAGGGTACCTAACTCAGGAGCACAATATGGAGACTGTCTTGTTTTATGATTATTATATCATTTCTTGCTTGTGTGCGGTACTAACGTCTTCTGCAGGTATCTATACAACCTACAGGCTTAAACTGGTATGCAGTTCTATACTAAATGCTATGGGCTTTAACCTCTAAGGTTTATTAACGGCTTAGCTCCGTTCTAGCAACGCTTGGTGGGTGTATTTAGCGCTCAGCGCTTTATTCACTAGACTCGTTAAGGTGGAACTTTGCCAGATTTCAGACTCACAGTCTAAGCCGAGCCCTTGTAGCTCCGTTTAGCGCTTTAGTGATTAAACGTTGTTCCTGATTGTGCCCCCAGCACTGCTTTGTTCCGCTTGTATGTGCATAGCTGAAGTGCTGCTTTTATTCTATTTACTGGATACTAATGCTGATATTGATTCGAGCATTGATATTGGTTATTGACCACTTGATATGACATTGCTATCTGACCATAACATTGACACCTGATACATGATATTTGATAGTATACTGATTCCTGCTCTGTCAACTGATATTGATACTATTACTGATACCTGACTGTTTATAATATATGAATCATGATTACCACTTTAAGGGGAATTACTCCTCGTACTGAATTACTGAAATATTGAATCCTTGACAAAGATATACTCCTAATATTACTATTACTGATATGATGTGTGGAACTAAGTACCACGCGGAACTAAGTGCCACATCACACATCTCTGTGGTAGAGGCCACCTCTTGAATCTACGGGAGCCACCTCTTGAATCTACGGGGGTCACCTCTAAAACCCCACATCTTCCTGACACTGTACTCCTGATTGATTCCCGTAAATGATTTATCATGATTATACTATACACTAGACAAACTGTAATAATTAATTACTCAACATACTTTGGGGCCGGGGAAACTGATGATTTTAATATGTACTGCTTCATAATGGTTCGAGATTGCAACTATTGTTCCAAATCCACCTGAGGCCACAGGGGACCGATTGGGGTAAACTGGCACCCCTGACCTGATCCATTCCTATTACTGTTAAGGCTTAGCGGCCGGTTCTGGAAGCCAAACCCAGATGTCCTGAGTTCGTTGTCCTAGGTATGCACAAGACCCATTATGAACCTGATACAGTTGATCTCCGTCAGTTTTCAATAAACTTAACTTGTCTTATTCAGATGTGGATGTATGTGTACTGGAAGTACATACCGAGATGATGGATCAGATGAACAAAAAGAATGCAACAACCCAACAGTAATGATATTTGGAACGTATGATATTTGGTCTCTCCTTCATTCAGGTACTGATACTCACATATCATATCTGAGTGAGTTCTACTAGAGTATAGACTCTGGTATGGATTACCAGTAGTGTTAGATACTGGTAGGGAGACGATTAAAATACCATGCGGTACTAATATTTATTGTTGTATAATATCTAATACTGTATTTTACCTGACTCCTAACATAGCTTAATTATCTGATAATAATAATGTCAGGAGCGGTATGTTATTCGGTCACTCCCAGGTTCAGATAATGGTATCCGTATATCAGAATCTGAATGTGCTCTGCTGGAAGTACGGACTCCAATATGAGCTGTCAGTGGTATGGGACACTAGAGGGGAATGGTTATAATAACAATCAATACTGATTATTATTATTGTTATATAATTAAGTTATCTTGGCAGTTACCTGTACAAGAATCCCAAACAGAACTGATACTCCTGAAAACTGGACACTACTGACAGAATGCTGTAACCACTGATCACAAGAATACTGATATACTGATCAGCAACTCGGTTTGTATATTCTTAATTAATGTTGAAGTGAGGTATATGGTATATACATGAGGGTTTTCTTGTTTGGATTATTCCCTTGACGTACTAATCTAATGGATCCAAAGATTGAGTTTATACAATTGGTTTCGCCTACATTTACGTTATTTATATATAGTAAATCAATTACATATGCTTCCATTGATGTGATTTAAACATGATTTCATGCATACATAAACATGTTTTCACGTAATTTCATTTATTTCTTATACATGTGTATTTGCTTTTGTGCACGCCACTTGGCATTCTTATGTACTCGTTGGGTTGCATTCTGACAACTCTGGACTTGCATGTCCAGATTCTGGATCTTGGACATTAGTAAGTCCTTATTGCTGATCAGAGTGCGTAACAGAAGCGTAGCAAGTCTCAAGATCGGAACCTGGTAAAACCTTGGAGACCTACTAGCAGATCCTCCTTATTCATTTCCTTGGTCAAGCTATTGAGATTCCTTTCCCTCTCGTGAGCATCTACCAAATCATATCATGTATAATTCATATTTTTGTGCGATCCAATGATGTAATATTCACATAATATTGGGTCACATGTTGTAATAACACTATACTTGAACTGTAATGTTAGAATGTATATTACCATTGTGCATCCGTACTCTGATTCCTGACTATACTGATTTGCTTAGCGTACGCATGTGAGGGTATTTCTGTCCTGCGTATGTACATTGTAGTAGCGTCTCCGTATCCGGAGGGGCGGGGCGTTACAGTAGTCAACTTATAAAATTTATAAGTTGACTAATGCAGCTAACAGAGGGTTAAATTTTGCAGAAGTTTACAGAGTAGTCGACTATAAGAATGTATAAGTCCACTAATCCCTAGTGTAAGTTGACTATGCGTATCAGAAAATCTGTTTCTGAGTAGGATTTCGTTTGGGAGTCTGAATTGAATTTTGATTGAAATCAATTCTTCTTCCATGTAAATTAGGTTTTTTAATTAGAGTAATATTCCTTTGTTTGTGCCTATATAAGGCTATTATATCTTTGTAATTTTAATCATCCAGGTTTTAATAAATTAAATTGAGATTTTCTCCCCCGCTCGCTCGTGGATTCGAGTTCTTATCTTTTTGCTCATGGATTTGAATTGTTGTGCTTGTGCATTTGAGTACGTTCTCTACTTGAAAGTTCTTCTCAGGATTCATGGCGCTAGAACGATATCTAGTCGACGTTGTTTGCTTTCTTGTCTGCGTCATTTCACTACAAGCAAGGTTAAAGAAAAATTTGATTTTCCATCAGAACTTAGTAGGCTAAATCGATTCTATCCTTCCATTGCGACATTGCCTGCACTTTCAACTCTTGATTTTATATCATCTATCGCCCTGGGCTAACTGCCATTGTATATTTGGCCACTTATTATTTTCCCATTGGAAAAACTTGACCTCAACCACTTCTCAAATTTACTCTATCTTGGTAATCTTAATTTCTTTTTAATATTGATTTAGTTTATCATTCATCTATTTGGAATTTATTGATAACATAAATGCCTACTTCATTTGCTTTCCTAAGTTGGTACGAAGGCTTTGCCTGCAGATTAAATATTTCTCCGCACCATAAGTTTCTCCTTTGACTTGCTAATATTGTCCGTTTATTCATACATGTGATACTGATGCCTTCTTAATATTGCTCTCTCAAAGATGGTTCATGTGTACTTGAGCTTACTTTGATACCATTATCCATCTCCTTTGGTTAGCAGCGAACTTACTACCACAAAGAATTACCATTCACTTCTGAAATTCTAAATTTTAAATTGCATTTTTTATTCTAAAGTTTTAGTTTGGTAATATTAAAGTTCACATATTATTTTTAACACAGTTTTAGAACATATCTTTTGATATATGAAATTTTCAAATTGATTTCAATATTTTTGAAAACCATAAAATGTATTCAGTTGGTTTCTTTTGTTTTTGAAATTATGATTTTTTTCAAATTCTTAAATACTAAACTTGATGTAAAATGGGAGGATTGCAATCATCTTTAAATCAAAGAAATAGGAAACTAGGATTTTTACAAGAAAGTAAATAAGAGAAATTAGGGTTTAGAGATAAGAATCGAATTAATTTGGGCTTCGCACCCCTTACATTACGGGCTTTATTCATTCATTGTCTAATCATAATAAAAGATATTGAGGCCTATTTATAGGCTTTATAAAAAGACACTATTCAGATATAACCGATGTGGTACTAAAACACCATAAAGATAACAGTAAACTCAAAAATAAAGTAAGGCATAAAAGTAACTAGAAATTGGTATGATGTCTTCATCATTTCCCCCGGAGTGGGAGAAACTCGACCCTGTCGAGTGAGGATATCCCTCATGAAGCATCTCAATCAGGCCATGGTGGTAGCCATGGTAGCAGCATTAGCGCATCACATTGAAGCCAAAATAGTGGAGGTGGAACTGGTTTTCGTGACAGAGTGGTCGCAAGATGAACCATGAGAAAACTATTTCACACTTGAAGCTTCGATTTCGTGCCAAAGGGCCATCAAAAGACCTGTCATCCCTCCCAGATGAAATATACGCCTTCCCAGTCAATGGTAGTTCGAGAAAGATATGTGCAATATAGCAAGGCAACTCAGATCCACTGAAAACTGACTCACATACTAAGGCACCAATCTTTTGTGAACTTGCCTCATATAGAAAGATTTACAATGGGTCGTACACATCGGGCGATCCCAATCATCATAGCTGTCAAAGATGGTACTAGCTCCATAATAAGCTCTGCTGGAAGATCTACAAGGGTCTCAATAGACAGCTCTACAATTTCTGTGAGCCGTGAGAAATCTCTTCTTGCAGTGATGCCAACTCAGCAACAATTTCTGGCCCTGACTTGTTTGGTTCTGGATTCTCAACAACCTCTACCGCCTTACTTTCTAGCATCTTCACAGCAAGGATCTCTTTACATTCGGTGATCAGATCGCTCAATTGTGGCTCCTCGAGGTGTGGAGCATTCCGAGTACATGATTAAAATACGATTATTATTTGTCATAACACATAAGATAACAAATAATAATTAACACAATATATATACATATTAAATACTATTATTAAATCATGTATTACAAAATACATGCATTACAGGAGGCAAAGACTTTCACCGTCCCTTGGTCGACAGAGAGGCTCTCAACACCTAGAGGGTACCTTGGTGGTTTGCCTTACATCCCATGTACCTGTCTCCATACTTCATAAGATTGAAGACATTGACCACTTTATGCAGCCTCGCAACGTCTTCATCTACATGCTTCTCATTCTCTTCCTTATCAGCAAGCACCTGCTGCAACTCACGCCGAAGGCCATACTTCTCGCTCTGGAAGGTGCTCCTCACGCAGTCAAGCTTAGCCTTGACGTCTTCAGCCTGTCGTTTTGCAACCTCAACCCTTGGGAAGCCGCTTGGTGTTCAAAATCACTCCTCTCCATCTTCGAGCTTTTATTCTTCAGCTCCTCTTGAGCCTGGGACAGTTCTTTCCGGAGCGCCAATTTCATCCCGTGGAATTCTTTCCAGAGCTGATCTGGCTTGCTCTCCAGCTTCGTTGGGCCACCAAATCGCGGTCCAAGTCAACTTGGAGCTTGACAAGCCTCTCACCCGCCTCCCTCTTCTCGGCAGATAGAGTGTTGACCTTTCTCAGCAGCCTTCTCCTCCTTCAGAGCGACCTGCTGGCTGCCCAAGAGTTGGACAGTGAACATAACATTCTGCAAGAGGAAAGATCTGGGGTGAGCTGCGTGAATATCTAAAGATAAAGTATAATTTGAACTTACTCAGAAGTTATCATTTTCTACTGTTCTACGCTGCTTCCCAGTCAGGAGTGCCTTGAATTCCTCCATTCCTTGGAGGAAGTCGCAACGCCCAAGGGCCACCTCGCTATCTCCCTCCTCAGAAGCAAGCTCAACCTAGAGCTTGCCCCTTGAGTTTTCAAAATCATCATAAGGGAGGGGAGGCCAACTCCGAGGCCCTAGCAGCAGCGTCAAACTCACCGACTCGTGTCACTCCGAGTACAGGCTCCTCAGCCGGGGGCACAGACCTGGAGGTGTCCTCCGGGGGCACCGCCTCTCCGTGGACTTTGATGTCGAAGATAGCCTTCGGGAGCATCATCACTCTGAGGACTTTGATCTTAGAAATTGGGGCATGGGACTCTGGTTGTCCCATGACACTGAGAGGGACTTCCTGGTTGGCTCTGTCTCTCTCTCTCTTCAGGACTGGAGTCTCCACCCACAGCTTCCATCTCCTCTGCAGCTCTTCGAGATCAGAGTTACACTCGATCATCTAACGTTTCTTCCACAAAAACAAGTATTAGAACCATGATGCATGTGGAAGGATTCGGAGACAAATTAATACTTACCTTCTCGGAGATCTGAGGTTGAGAAGACTCCTCTCGCGGTTCCATGCTCATCGGTCACTTCGCTCGAGCCGAGCGCTTCCTGGGTTGCGCACTTCGTGCTCTAGAGCCATACCCTTTGACCAAGATTCCGCATCTCTCACTGAGAAGTCACTAGCGGAAGCACCCTCCTTCGAAGTATTAGGAGCATGCTCCTCCTCAACTTTATCTGACACTGTGGCTCTCAGAACGGTCACGGGCTTAGAGGGCCTGTACGGATCCAGCAGCCAACTCTAGTTCTGACAGTTATAAGAAGCCTGTATAGCTTTTGAGCCCTCTCCTACATCTCTTTGGGGATCGTCCTCCCCTTAGGGAGTGACCAGGACATGTCCATAATCCTTGGCTGAGGCAGCCTCTCAGGGTCTGGAGACACGAATAATGGTGTCCGCCACCTATGATCACTGTCCATTAGGTTATGTCGAAATCACTCCATGGAACAGAGCGACCATCCTGATGAGACTTCCTAATCGCGTAGATGGCGCAAAACTCCTCTGCCCCATATGAAACTGGGGAATAAGTGGCGCAGAGATCTTCGAATCCCGAGACAGTCTGTCATACCCCTGGTATCAACTGGCGAGGCCAAAACCTCTAATTTATCGTGGAAAATTTGTGTCGAAAATATTTCGACGTAATTTTTTGCGTCAAATTATCGCAAATTCGACTCAATATGAAAAACAGACGACATTATTTTAAAAAATATGAATAAACGACAAATTGTGTTGAATTTTTGACGCAAATTTAAAAATCCCTACTACTTTTTGGGGGGGGGATTCTTGGGAAGTGTGCTTCAAAAATTCGACGCAATTTGTAAAACATTGCGTCGAATTTTTGACGCAAAGTAAAAATCCCGAGACATATTGCGTCGAAAATTCAACGCAATGCTTTCTAAATTGTGTCGAAAATTTGACGCAATTAGTATCAAATGGCATCGAATAAATTTTTAGACGCAATATGTTACATTTTGTGTTAAATTTTTTTCGATGCAACCTGCTGTGTTTTTAGGGCTGAATTGGGTCTCTTCCCTCTCCCTTGCCAAAAAAAACTGCCGTCTCTCCTCCAATTTCCCCCTTCCCTAGCATCATCTACCACCTGGCGTCCCCCTCCCCTCCTCCCCAACATCCCTTCCCTCCCTGGCCTCCCCCTCCTCCCCCCCACCACTGGGCCTCCCCCTTCCTCCTCCCCGGTTCCCCTCCCTTCGCTCCCTCCCCCGGGCCTCCCCCTCCTCGCAGCCCCCTCCCCCGGGCCCACCCCCTCCCTGCACCTTCCTCCTCCCTCCTCCGGCCCCTTCCCTCCCCAACAACCTCCACCTCCCTCCCCCGACCACCTCCCCATTCCCCGACCACCTCCCCCTCCCCCTCCCCGATGCCCCCTTCTCCTCCCCCCTGCACCTCCCTCCTCCGACCCCCCTCCTTTGACCACCTCCCCCCTCCCTCCCCCGGCCACGTCCCCCTCCTCCGACCCCCTCCTCTGACCACCTCCCCCCTCCCTCCCCGGCCACGTCCCCCTCCTCCGACCACCTCCCCCTCCTCCGTGCCTCCTCCCCCGCGCCTCCTCCCTCCTTCTACCTCCCCCAGCTCTCACGATCGGTTGTTGCCTTCCTTCCCCGTAGGTAATATTTTTATCAAATAATTCTATTTTTCTTACAATTTATTTGGATTGTCCCAAATATATGTTATTTTTGCACTTGCACTGCACTTGGGACACATACACGACATGGACAGGTGACATGGCCACGACACAGACATGGATACGGACATGTGACACGGGACACGAACATGTGACATGGGATACGGACACAGACATGTATATGAAGTACGGACATAGGACACAGACACGAACACGACACGGACATGTATATGAAGCTCGGACACAGACACGGGACAAGGACATGACACGGACACGTATCACAGGTAGGACATAGACCTAATAAACCATAGATTTTTGTTCAACAAACAACGTATATTACTTATCTTATAACTACTCTCTAATACAAACAACTTATGGATCTTGAATATGTGGTCTTCATAGAATTTTTTGTTCATATCAATAGTTAATTTGTTTTATTAGTGGTTATTACAAGTAATGTACGGTGGTTGTTGGATTGTCTGTTTGGACAAGTTTGGAATTGCATTGTAAAGTTGGACACTATATACGTGTTCTGTGTATTTTGATTAATAATTTGGTAGTACCTTCCTTTGTTCTCCGGGCCACAATTATCCTACATGGACCTGGAGAGCCAGGGGGAGGTGCTGTCAAAATTTAGTCGAAATAAACAAAACACATATATCTCCAACTATACAATATAATTCTAAAAAGGACAGGACCCATCACCCTTAATTGAACCATACTGTGACATTCCATAAATCCTATCGTTCAATGAAGGGCGCAAGAAGATTGTTCTGTTTGAGTCTGACTGGGCGGATAACAAGAACAAAACAAACATGGCTTCATACTTGTTGGCTTTACAAGGTCAAATAAGAAAACTTGTCCCTTCATTCTACCTTATCTTATATTGCAAGCATTCTTCGTGCCGGATCCATTGGATAAGCCTTGGGTGGTGCCCATTGTCACAAAACCAAGAGATACCTTCAATTTAAGTACTGAAGGTGAATGCTTGGAGGTAATTCGAACCGATCCTAATGTGGCATCACTACTACTGACAGTGTTGACCCTATGGAGGAGAAACAAATTAAATATATTCTGATTTCTTTCACTTTAATTTTAATTATATATTGGATTTTTCAATGTAACACAGTATTAATGTAAGACTACTTTTACTTTTTGTCTGGAGATGATCTAGTTGCATATATGTACTTTATTTCTAGAGATGAGCTAGTTGCATGTATTGTATGGCCGCTTAACATTATGTATTGTGTACTTTATTTTCTGTGTTCACTTACATATATCTGTTGTACGATTGCCTAATTTTATATCTAGGGTTTATAATTGTAAAACACAGGTCTTCTAAAATGGCAGCATCATCCTCCGGCCAGTCTAGGAGAAAAATCTGGCTGGTTGGCCTAATCCAGATTGACAAAGATGGTTATCCGTTTGGCCCTCACTATGACGCACTCTCAGATCGCATTAGCCGTCATGTTTGCCATTGCGACGAGTTCTCTTCGGCCCTGATTTGGCCTGACCATAAAAATTCAGGAAGAGTTGAATCATTATATCATGAGTTGGTTGTGAGTAATGTTATGCTTTATTGAGATTTTATGTTATGTTTATGCTTTATTGAGATTTTATTCTAACTAACATTATGTTATATGCAGGGTGATTTTCACTGCCAGCTTGGAATGACACAGGGGATATTCCATGAAGTTCCGCTAGTGGTTCAACGACAATGCTGGAACGATAACAAAAATCGTTCCTGTATCGTACCTTTGATCACTGCCAGGGGTTCATAGATGATGCTACTGTATTGCAACCAAACAGAGTCGACAGTGTGACTGGATGAACTTCTTGTCAACATATGAGAAGAACATCCATGACGACGGGAGTAAAATAAAAAAGTTTCCTGTGAAGAAACATGGCATGTATTCCTATTTGAGCTTTGTACTGTTGGTCTCAAGCTTCTGTTACCTTGGAATGCAGCTTCAATGTTCTGGTGCATTATCTTTAGCAATTTCCTGTGAAGCCTTGTCATGTTTTTTCCACTTTTCATCTTAGTAATAATTTGGATGCATGTGTTAATAGAATGATTATTTTGTACTATTTATTTGTGTATCTTTCGTAATCAGTTTAGATGGTTACATCAACATTACTATTAGTATTTTTGGAAGTAAACTATAGGTAAAGTTTAATAATTTTTATTATTGTCTTAATTAATTGATTATTCAATTTTTATTATTTTCATTAAAATGACAAAGTATTATATGAAGTAAGTGCAGTGGAGAAAATTGTCTATAAATTCTTTTAATTTTTTGGGATTGTTCATTGTATTCTACTTTTCCTACTTCTATGAGAGAGCCTTTTGTATTACGTTTGTTTACACGAAAACATAGAAAATAATGTAGTTCCTTGCAAGATGGTTGGCTTTTTCATTAGATTAGGTGTCCTTTATGGCTTTATCTATCTATCTACATGTACATGCTCTTCTCTACCTGCTGATAATATCATCATTTGTGCAATCCTGGATTTCGTATACTAAAAGTATTATTCAGTGAGTCTTCGTGCTTCACGAGTTTAGTTTTTTATTTGGCCCTAAAGTTGATTGTGATTATTCAATGTTTGCGTACTCCTTTTAACTTGAAAGTGCAATTTATTGGCATCTAAAACTTAAATATATAGCTTGTTTTTTTGCTATTCTAACTTGGTTCTAAATTTTGAGGAGATAATCTAAGGAGCTCAAAGAATACATTCCATTGAACTTTTGGCTAAATGTACGGACGCTTGCGGAATTGATTTAAAGTCAATATCAACATACATTGATTCTTTCCACTAAGTTTTTCTTCTTCCTTTCGTTCCATTTCTGTTGATTATTCGTTTTCTCTATTTTTCTTTACAGTTTATTCAGGATTTATTGTTTCAATCTTCTCTTGTGAGAAGTTTGGTTCTTTGGTTATGTCTGTCTTAAATTGAATGAAAACCTTAAAGCAAATGTATAATTTTTCTTCTTTTAGACACAGTCTATCATCTTTCTCTTCCTAGATTCTCTATTAGTCCATGGAGAATCTTGGTCAAATGTTCTATATTCGTTTGAGCCTTTATACTGCCTGACTCACAAGGTCGGTTTTCTTTCATTGGAGCCTTCTACTTTGCAGAGAACCCCATTTTGCTGGAAAAGGCTTAGATCATGGTTTCAAATATTGGTCGATTCTGATTTATCGGCAATATTGTATCAGAATTTGAGGTTTCCGATATGATATTATCCATCATTATAGCAATAAACAAATTAAAAGGCACCAATTAATGTCGTTTTTGTTAAAAAAATGACGTCAAAAATTAATTTTTACGTCTATATTAAAAAAAAAGACATTAACTGAGGGTTTTAATGTCAGTTTTTGTAAAACTAGCGTTAAAACAAAAGATTTTACGCCATTTTCTGAGAAACAGATGTTAAAACAAAAGATTTAATGCCAATTCCTCTAAGAACCAGCGTTAAAAAATTTAACGTCAGTTCTTAGAGGAACCGGCGTTAAATCCCTCACCCCCACCCAAAAGAAAAAAAACCTACCCCCTCTCAGCCGCTCTCTCATCTCTCTCCCCCCTCTTCTCTCTCTCGCGATTTCTCTCCCTCAAATCTCCCCTCTATCACCTCTGAGCTCTCTCTACCTGCCACTCCATCGTGCCCGGTTTTCTCTCCGGAGCCTCTCATCCCCTCTTCTGTTCGGTGACGCTCTCCCCGCCTCAATCTCTCTCCCTCCTAAGAAATTCCCTCCTATCCTCGCGCGCGCCGCCCTCTCCTGCAAGGCCCCTCGGCCCCTCTCCCCCCTCCACTCTCTGGCGAGGCCCCCCTGGCGAGGCCCCTCTCTCCCCTCCAGCGAGGCCCCCTCCGACGAACCTCATGGTATCACTCTTCTTTATTTCTTATATTTTGTGAAATTGTTGATTTGTGAAATGATAAATTTAGAAAAATTTAATTTGATGCTAACTAGATAATTTAGAAAATTTTGTGAAATTTGTTGATAAATTCAAGCGAGTTTAGAAAAATTTATGAAATTATTGATTTGATGCTAAATTAGTGAAATTTGTGTATGCAGGTATGATGTGTGATGTGTGCTAAATTTGTGAAAAAATTGGTCTTAAATGTATGCTAAATTGGTGAAATTTGTGTGTGTATGTGTAATGTGCAATGTGTGTGTTCATATGTGTGATGTACATGTGCATGTTCTTTTGTGTGTTTATATGTGTGTGTGTGTGTGTGATGTGTCTGTATTCATGTGTGTATTTATACATGTTTGTGATGTATATATGTGTTCATGCGTGGATGTGTGATGTATGTTGTGTGTGATGCCTGTGTGTTTGTATGTGTGTGCTTTGTGGATCGGAAATTAATTTTGTTTGGATTTTTATGTCATGTTTTATGAAAAATTAATATTTGTTTTATTATGTCTTATTATGTCTGGACATAGCAAAAGATGGATCGAAAGATTCGTGCTGATCGGTTAAGTACCGAATATGAGAAAAGTACAGGGGAGTTTATTAACTTTGTTGTTGAGCATGCAGACAATCCTAACCGTATTAGTTTTTTGTGCATAAAATGTGGTTGTCTTGATAAAATTAAAGTTGAAGTATTAAGAGATCATTTATTCATTAATGGATTTGATACAAGTTATACAAGATGGATATGGTATGGTGAGAGTGTAAAAAAAGATAGGCCTATTAATTTAAGTGATAGAAGATGTGATGAAAGAGAAGAAGTCAATTGTGATGAGAGTGATAAATTAGAGGATATGATGCATGATGTAGATGAATACTTTGTGAATCATGCACACTTATTCGAGAGGTTGAAGAATGATGCAGAGAAATCTATATATGTTGGTTCTAAATTCAGAAGGTTGTCTGCAGTGCTGAGATTGACAATTTGAAAGCGGAAAATGGGTGGAACGATAAGAATTTTACATCCTTACTCAAACTCTTAAAAGATATGCTTCCTAAGGATAATGAACTTCCAAATCGCACGTACGAGGCCAAAAAAAATCATACACTCTATGAGTATGGATTACGACAAGATGCATGCTTGCCTAATGATCGTATTTTGTATCGAAAAGAATATGAACATTTAGAGAATTGTTCGGTGTGTGGAAGGTCACTGTACAAAACAAATGACAAATCTTTGTCTAAGATATATGATATTTTATGATAATACCTAGTTTTAAACGCATGTTTAAGCATGCAGAACATGCGAAGAGCTCGACGTGGCATTCAGATAGGAGGATTATTGATAGTATGTTGCGGCATCCTGCAGATTCTCTGCAATGAAATATGATTAATGGAAAATTTTTTGAATTTAGGAGTGATGCAAAGAATTCCTGGTTAGGTCTTTCGACTGATGGATTGAATCCACACGGTAACATAAGCAGCACACACAGTACATGGTCAGTTTTGTTGACTATTTATAATCTTTCTCCATGGTTGCACATGAAGCACAAACTTCTATGATGTCATTGTTGATATTGCGGCCCAGATAGGCGGAAAATGTTATAGATGTTTATTTGTCACCCATTATTGAGGACCTAAAGATAATGTGGGAGGGAGGGGTAGAAGTATTTGATGCATATCATCAAGAACTTTTCACATTTCGAGATAGATTACTTTAGACAATCAATAATTTTCAGCCATACTGTAACTTGTCTGGGTATAGTGTGAAAGGACACAAAACATGTCTTTTACGTGGAGAAACAATATTTCTGTTCAATTAAGGCGTGGGAGAAAGACAGTATATCTTGGTTATACCACACCTTTATCAGAGGCTACAGAAAGCGTTTAATGGGTCTAGAGAAGAAAAATCTCCAAAAGCTTTGCACAGTAAACAAGTATATGAAAGGGTGAAACACCTTATGTCAAGTTGTGAAAAATTGAAGAAAAATACAATTGAAAAGAATATATGAAAGAAGCGATCAATATTTTTTAATCTCCTATATTTGAAGTATTTGTTTGTGAAATACTATCTTGATGTTATGTATATTGAGAAAAATGTGTGTGATAGTATTATTAGAACATTACTCAATCCAGTAAGACTAAGTCAAAACTAAACTGAATTTAGTTGAAATGGGTATACGTGAGCAGTTAACACCTGAGCAGAAGGGGAAAATAAGCATTTATCGCCACATGTTATACTTTGTATAGAAAGAAGATAGAATTTTGTCAGCGCCTTATTGGGATTAAGGTCTCAAGCAGTTACTCATCAAATATTCCAAGTCTTGTGTCAATGAAAGATTTAAAACTTGTTGGCTTGAAATCTCATGATTGTCATACATTGATGCAACAGTCGGTCAACCTGCCATTTCAAAGGGTAGAAATGAAAGTATCTACAAGCAATTGAGGACAGTAAGTATTCTAGAGAGGAGGATGAGAACTGATGACATCATTAAAATAGGAATGCTCCTGTAATCCTCGGATACAGTCCTCTCCAAAACCTCGAGCGTAGTGATATTTGCAGCTAGTAGGAAAGGAGCAGATAAGCGCGGCATGTATCACTGTATATATTAAGTGACTAATTAATATTTATTAATTTATGTGAATTATATATTTTTAGGTTTTTCCATTGTTATTTTAATTTTTTTTTTTTAGATTTTTATATCAGATGTGTGATCGTATATGCATCAATGGTATGTATGATTTTATTTGTCCATACAGTACCTCATATGTTTATGATGCTTCGGCTGAGGATGAACAAGAAAAGTTGTGTTTATCGCGAAGGCATGGCAGGATGTCAGCGCGGTCGTTTGTATTTTGCGCCATTTAGTATGGGGTAAGTACTTAAGTTTTAAAATAAATTTAATTGTTGTTTTAATTTAACTTCATACTAATTTATGTTATAGTTCATATTGGACGTTGTGTGTGATTGACCCACACAACACTATTGTATATGGTTGGACTCGTTACATCATGAGTCGCGGCGTGAGATTGTTGATATGATTAATATGTGAGTGTAATACTTATATTCACCTCATTAGCTCTATTATATATAGAATTTTTTATTAATTTTCTTGTTTATTTATGAGAAAAGCTATGGATATGTTTATCACAAACAGTAATCAAAATGTGCGGTTTATGAGTATGCATCCTACATAGAGGATTATTAAGGTATTTTTTAGTATTTTATATTTTTAAAAATTAACAATATTTTAAGTTATATCTTATTAATTTAATTCGTCTAGTGTCCTCGTCAACCGAATAGTATGGTGTGCGGATACTATGTGATACGGTTTATGGGAGATCATTACATCTCAATGGAATCTCATTCTAATACATGTATAATCATTTGACATAAAGTTTACTTTTTATTTTGTTAATATTAAACTAAACATGATATTTATTTTAATATCTTCGCGGTATAATAAAAAAAAGCATATAAGAATGATGAAGTGGATGGGATTCGCGAAGAATGGGCAGAATTCGTTCTAGAGCATGGTTAATAGAAGTATATTTAGTATTTCATATATTGTGATACATGCTTATTACATGCTTTATATTTGTGATATATACTTATTTAATATTTTCATCATCTTTTGGTAGGCATCCATCACTAAAAGGCGGCGCGCGAGTGAGACCGGCTAGGCAGCGACGCACGAGGAGAGACGGCCATGCAGCGTGATGAGGGTTCAAATACAGTACTACTGATGTGTATATATTTTGAAATCAATATGTGGCTTTTAAATAGATCATTGTTTATATATTACGCGGAATGATTGCATATGGATATGTATTGCGTGTGAATGATTTAGGCCATTTGTGCCGATTGGATAATTGTATCAGGAAAGACTTCTTATTATAGGCTGAAATTTTTAATAATTTGGAACGAATCTTTTTTTGGTATTTACATGTTGAGTTTTGTGTTTCTGTGCTGTGTTTGTGAGCTGCACGTGCTGTTTTTTGGATATGTGTTGTTTGTGATCAGAGCAGCTCTTCATTTTTGAAGAGCTGCTCTCTGTTTTTTAGAGCTGTTTCACAGCTCTCTGTTGAGCTGCTCTCTGCAGTTTATGAGAGAGCAGCTATCTGCATTGAAATTTAAAAAAAAAATACAGACCTTTAATATCGGTTCCTTTCGGAATCGACATTGGAACCGACGTTAAAGGTACTTTTAAAATCGGTTCTCTTCCAATACCAGCATTAAAAGTATGGGCTTTAACATCGGTTCCCACGGAACCGATGTTAAAAGTTTCACTTTTAACGCCAGACTTTAAAAGTCAAATTTTAGCGTCAGTTTTCGTAGCGAAACCGACATCTTTCTAAGTATATGACAACGGTTTTTAACCGCCGTCATATACTTGGAGATATCACGACTCTCACATATTAGTCAGCTTTTTGGACACATTTAAAGTTTGTTTTTAACCGTCATTAAACATGTTTTCTGCGCTAGTGCATATAATATCGGTAGATATATGGGGTCTATATTGTTGATATGAACGATATTTGTCGATATTGACGCCCAATATTGTCGATATTGATACTAGACCCAATGATGATACCGAAACTAATACTAGTACCGAGATTTTAAATCATGGCTCAAATGATTATGGTGGGGGTTATGTGCTTTGTACATCACCTTGAATGAGTTTCATATGAATGCTCTTATTTATTTATTGTCAAAAGGGTAGATCAACTGGTATCATCTTTAAAAACAACCTCAAAATTACAGTTTGATGGATAGGTTTTGTAAGTTCTATCTTTGAGTCTAAACCATTTGACACCCTTTGATAAATCCATTGGAGCATGAGCACACTTCAATCCATATAACAAAGTCTTGCATTTTAAACTCAACTTAGTTACCATGGTCTAGACCTTACTCGAACACTTTCATCATTATGATCCGTCTAACCACACTTTCGAATTAAAACCTCAAGAATTATGTTGTCCTTAAATCACGAGATACTCTTTAGATGGTTCTGTGCCAGTTATTTCCTATGATAAAGACTAACTAATAAATTACTTTAGTTTGTCGTCTTAATCTTTTAGTCTCTTTTTGCGCAGGCACTATGTAATATTCATGACCCTTAAGGACTACTAGTTTGCTAGCATCTAAATTGAGAAGTTTTGGTATTATGGCCACCCAAGCAAGAGCAGGAACCATGATTTCTCTAATTTTAACCCAATTTCTCCCAATAATAATGTTTCTTTAACATGTAATTGTAATACTGATTACTTGCTTAGCTCATCATCTATTTGGTTAAGATTACACAACAGTGAGAGTAACAATGATAAAATCTTCATCATTTACTTCAAAATAAGAAAAGCAAGAAAGTAAAAACTTTAAGTCTTGGTGGTTTGATTTATTCAAGTTGTGTTGATAAGAACAAGTCGGACAATTATGTGGAGATGTTGAATATTATATTGCAGTTCCTGTTATAGTTCTATGAGAAATATTTTGTTTCATTTGTCAACATGTTTGGTGCCCGTGGGGGGGGGGGGGGGGGGGGGGGGGCATAAAAAGTTAGAGGATCCATATTAAAGAATAAGGCGTAGGACTGTCGATAGTCAACTTGGGCTATCGACAGTCAGACTCGGATACGCTCAACTGCTGTAGCGAGCTGTTGATGTCGATAACGTTTTGTACTGAAAGTGAGATTTGTCAGAGAACTATCGACGGTCCCTTTGGGCTGTCAACAACAAGAGGATTCTAGGCGAATAGAGCAGGTGTCTGAATTTGTTTTTGATCCAAATTTTGGAGTTGTTGGTTATCTTTTTTTTTAAAGGACTCCATGCCTTATATAAAAATGGGTAATAACTCCATAATATTGTATTCTGTAATTAATTAGTTTAATAAGAACTCTCTCCCTTCTGCCATAAGGACGTAAGCAAATTGCTGAATCTCGTTAAAATCTTGTGTTCTCGTTTTCTTCATTATTTGCTTTGTTCTTGTGTTTGGCGGCTATTCTCTAGCGTATCTCTACTTTATCATTGATGATTCATACAAGCAGTATTAGAGCTTTTCGGGTTCGACGGGAGTTTCGTTTGGTGAAGCAAATCAACTTGGAACTGTCTACAGTTTCTTTCAGAGGTAAAGATTTGATCTTCCTATTTGAATCTATTTTCACTAATCATTTTTTGCATTACTTTGAGCAATATACAAGGAGATGACTGAAGATAGTTCATCCATGGGAAAATTATGAACCACATATGTTGAAAATCGATATGGTAAAGTTTGATGGTAAGAACAACTTTAGGATGTGGAGGTGTGAGGTGTGGATGCATTGACGGCATGAAATCTCGAAGATACTCTACGTTTGGAAGAAAAACGAGAGGAAACTTCTAAAAAAGATTGGAACAAGATGAATAGAATAGCGTGTGTCTCGTAAGATCTTGTTTGACATGACATAAAGTATCATGTGTTGTATGAGACTTTCGCAAGGAGGTTGTGGGATATCCTCGAAAAGAATATGTGACGAAGAGTATCGAATCACGATTATAACTGAAAAGAAGGCTTTACCGCTTCCAGTTAAAGAGATGACTCTTGTCACGGCCCACAATCAAAATACACAAAATACACAAAATCTAGTAACATATTTTCAAAATAAATACGTTGAACCTCAGTACATTAAATCAAATAATAAGGTTTATAATTATTCCAGTTTTAAAGAAATCAAGTAAAATAATGTCATCAAAAGTTTCACTTATTACAAACATAATAGAAATAAAAATAAAACAATAACTAGTCCTGATAGTATGAAATTGATAACTGCCAACTAGAGATCTGCAATATGCTCGAAGTACTCACGGCCCTGCGTAGTCTCTTGATCTAAACCTGAGAAAGTAATCTTAGGGTCGTCAATAAGCGACCTAATAAGTGGTAAAATGAAGGGATATAAAAGAAACATAATAATAAATTACAGTAAAATGCACAGTTATGTATAGCTTAATACACTTATAATCAATATATTAAAGTCATATTAAAGCACAGTAATATTCACTACATATCACGTAGTAATATAACCAATCCATAAGAAAATCATATTTTCAAGATTTATGTCTATTATTAACTGTCTTATTATTTGAAATTGATAGTTGGAGACGAAAATCTGTGTTTTAGGCGGGTTTCGTACATAAAAGAAACCATGACCCAGATGATTGGCGTGAATCATGCCCTATCGCTAGGTAACCAGTAACAGTAAACAATACACCAGTATCACTATGGAACGATAGAACAGTAGAACAGTAGAACAGATGGATATCAGTCAATATAATCGGTACAATTCTCATTATCATTATAATTGGTACAATATGGCAATTACAACTATAAAGTCAATGTATAATGTAAGGATCCAGTATCAAAATTCTTTTCTTAAAATTTCAACAATTTTAATTTTTTAAAAATATTTCCACTAGATAACAATTCACAATTCCAATAGTTCCATTTCTAGTAATTAATTCAAATGGATTCCAAGCAAGAAGAGGCAAGTAAATTTAAAAAAAATAATTCTTTGTGCAACATCAACATCAGATATACTTGCAAATTTTTAAACTCAGATTTCTAAATTCTCGCAAATTTAACAAACAATTTTATAATAAATATTTAATAAAAATTAAATAAATACACATCCCACAAGAAAAAACATAATATATATATATAAAGTGAGTTAAAAACACTCACATAGGGTATTGAGTCCAAGTATCGAATTCTGAAATTCTGAGAAATCTACATGAAATACATTTCGACTAGAAATTTATCAGACTCTATATAAGATGTTCTACTTTGAGGTTATCTAGTGTTTTAATCAAATATAAATAGTTAAGAGATTAGGATAAAGTTGTATGATGATGTACTAAATTTATTAGGATTTATTTAGGTTTTATTTTCTGATTTTTATTGGGTTTAAACAACTTAAACTATGTGAAATTCTTTAACAAGTCTGAAATTTTCATTAATGGATCTAACTTGAGTTGAATGATTTGCATTAATTCCTATAATTATTAATACAAGAATTTTACAGTAGTTTACAGAGGTCATATAAATTGTTATTTATATTTATTTTTTTTAGATTTTTAATCTAATTATTTCAATTATTCTTCTACAGGTTAACAGGTCTGATTACAGTCGGATCGGGTTCAAGGTTTAGCGGGTTCGGATCCAGGTGGCTGTACGGTAGGCCGAACTCAAAATGGGCTTGTTTCATTTTTTTCTGTAACTAATGGCTTAAAGGAATAAAGAAGGAATATTTTAGCTATTTTGGGCTTTGGGTTTACTTCCATTTGGTGGGCTTTCAATGTAAAGTGATGCATAAAAGGTATGTGGGTTCTGGGTTATTACGGGAAAAAAAGGGGATTATTTTTTTTTGTCCGTGCATGCTGTGATCTCTGCTCTCAGCCACGGCCGAGAGCAGACATTCTTTTTTTTTGTGATGGAAAGATCTTCTAAAAATTATGTAAAAATTCTGTTTATTATGAGATGTAATTGGTCATGATCTTATGCATTTTTTTTAATTAGTTTTTGGATCGAGTTTGATGTATTAAAATAATCACGGATAATCATTGTGTAGACAAGGTGTTTAATAAAATATCTATACCAAATTAAATGTTGAGAAAAATAATTGCTTACTTGAATTGATTCTTCTTGCCTGATCCTTAATCTCTACACCTCTAACATGTTCTTTAGTCATGATCGACTTAAGAAGAGAGGAGAAGGGGGATGAGAAGTTTGGGTCTAAAGTTTTCTTTCTTCTTTTCTTGGGATAATGAGTAAATGAGATAGGGTAATTTATTGAATTTAATTAATTTTTTCTGAATTTTTATTTGCGGGTTATAACAAATAGATCAGGTTGTTTGAGAATCAATAAGGATCTCATAAGATCTTTCAGTTGAGAATTGATATGTGAAATTGACTTTAATTTTAGTTCAAATAAATTGGATCACCCTCATAATCACACGCCAATGTGGCAACATGTTTTGGGCATTAAAGTTTGGCATAGGGGAACTTGGGTTCAAATCTCGAAATACAAATTAAGCACATATTTTTTTGCCACTTCTATTATTATCATTTTAATTATTAATTTGGATATTGTACATGAGAGTATTAAAACTCTCCATTGACGAATAAATAAATAACTGCACCAAGCTTCTTACGGACTTAGTTAATGTGGATGTGGCGATTAGAGAAGAGGATAAGGCATTGATTCTTATGAATTCCATTCCTGATGAAGAGTGTGAAACTTTTATTCTAACCTTGATAAATAATAAATAAACACTTAACTATAGTGATGTGTTGGCTACTCTTGTAAATTATGAGGTGAAGAGAAAAGACAAACAGTCTTTTTCAATGGTACATCAATAGAGGCGTCTACGGTAAGAGACAGGGGTTCCAATCGGAAGGGTATAAGCGAGCGTCGGAGATCAAAGTCCGTGCCAAGTTTCAGAGATCTGAAAAAGAACCAGTGCGCTCTCTGCAAGAATTAAGTTACTGGAAGATTGATTGTCCAAGGATCAATGTTAAGAATAAGAGTCAAAGACCGAGACAAATCTCGCAAGGGTGATTAATAACCAATCGGGTAGTACTTCATAAGCAGGTGGATCGGACTTTGACTCAATGGTATTCTTTTTCTCTATCACTACTCCTACTATTGGTTACTCAGGCGATTCTAAGTGGATGCTAAATACATGAGCTACCTATCATGTGTGTCCCAACAGGGAACTTTGAGAAGATAGATGGATGCTCTGTTGTCATGTGTAATGATCATTTATGCAACATGTAAGGGATAGTTACGGCCTATATCAAGATGTTTGATGGGATGGTGCAAGAATTGAAGGAAGTGAGGAATATACCTGAAAAAGAAATCTTATATCTGTGGTGCTTTTGAAGCATTAGGTCTTGAAGTATTGATTAGTCTACGATTATGCATTATTATATCGCATTTCCCACCGATTTATGAATAAATTGTCGGTCTAAACCGTGTTTGATCTTATGCAGGTAAAGCAAGAGTTCAAGGGCAAAGGAGTAATAAGAGCCTAATTAATCCCAATTTATGGTAATTAATCCCGAATTACTTGGAGGCCAAGCAAAGGATTCTCTAGAAGATACAATGAATCTAGCCTCTTGCGCATATCAGACAAATTTGCGGACGAATTTACCAGAAACGAAAATACCAGGAAGCGTCTCGAAGCCAGACGGAGCCCCAGACCAAAACCAGGGAGTTCTCTCCCTGGTTTTGCCGTGGATCCGCGGCAAGAGCCGCGGATCTGCGGCTTGTTAGTGGAGCCACGCGTCGATTTTCGACGCGTGGCCCCGTCTCGTCTTCTGGAAGCATCTTTCGCCTATAATAGACCTGTATAGGCCCAGAGCGAAGGGAGTCTTCGTTTTTAGGAGTAGGTGCAGATTTTAGGAGTAGTGTATATAGATGCTCTTCATTTCACTTGTATTTTATTTCTTTTTAGATCATTGTAGTAGGGCTGAGTGATTCATAGAGAGAGGATAGAGAGGGATTGATGTAATAGATAGTGACAGTCTATGTAAAGGTGCCTCCTTTCTCTTCCATTGTAATCTCCTTCATCTTCTACATGATTCTTGCTAACTTTTATTCTCATGGCAATCTAACTACTAACCACTAACCATCTAACCAATTACTTGATAATCCACATGAATCAGGTAGCCTCTATTAAGGCCTTGTTCTTGCAAGAGTCATTGATGGCTCATGATGATGGATTCTAACATTCTAACATTCTAACACCTAACCACTAACTTGCTAACTTGCAAATGCTAATTTTATTTCATGCTCACCTCTAACCGGTTTGATGATCTAACAGTAGCTTGCAACTTGTTATGTGGTATGGATGTATTGTTTGAATGTGAAGAACCATCTCTTTTGCCATGCTTTGTATCGTCTCTTGAAGCCAAGGATTAGTGATGGCCGAGGATCAATATGTGAGGCAACTATCATTAAGAGGTTAGCATGGTAGTGGATCAATTAGTAGTAGTAGTCATGAGTTTTCTTTTATCTTGCTTTAGAAACTATTTTCAAAGTATCTTTTCATTGTTGTTTTCACCGCTTCTTTGTTTGTCTTTGTTTTCATTGTCTTTACTACAAGCTTCTTCTCTTCCTATTTGTTTCCAAACCACTTTTATTTTGTTCACATCGACGTTTTCATCGCCTTCTCCACCTACCACATGCTTGTTTTCCTTTTCTTTTCTTTTTCATTTCTTTTCTAATTCTTTTAACAAAGAAGAACTGTTAATATAAAACGTGAATAAAAACTGTCAATGCTTCTATCGCCTCCCTTCCCTGTGGATTCGACCCGTTGAGCCGTTGCTACAACGGAAGTATCGAGGGTACATTAGCAACATATACATATTTTGATTGATTTCATAAATACACACTTTGAGTGTTAGTTCCGCCTCGATCAAAATTTTGGCGCCGTTGCCGGGGATCGAACCCGGGTCACCCGCGTGACAGGCGGTGGGAATACTCACCACTATACTACCCGCGTGAAATGGCATTCAATAATAACAATTCTTTCAATCCGAATATGAATCCATATTTCACACCAACCCCATTTGATTCGGATAATTCCAACCCGGCGTTTTACAATATGCATCAACCAAATACACCGGGTTGGCCTTATCCGAATCAATACAACCCATACCCACATTCTTATGATTATAATTTCCAAAATAATTTCAACTCACATCACAGAGTCAATGGGGATTCACTTCCCCCGAGTTTAATTATCAACCTCCTTGTCCACAATATCCACCTTGTCCACATTTACACAATGTTCATTCCCCGATTTTGCTTCCTATACTCCTTTTTCTGAACCACCAATTGAAGAAAAATCTGAGTTTGAAAAGAGAGTAGAAGAAAATTTACAAGAGAAAGAGTAACAACTTCAGAAAACATTGGCCTCTCTAAAACATATTCAAGAGTCTTACTCAATTCCACCTCTCATAATAAAAAACCATCTGCCCTGGAAACGAGTAAAAGAATTCTTGTGTGAGTCCAAGCTTCAATCTAACACATTTTTGACTCACATTCTTCACAAAATTTTCAAAACCAAGATTCTTATACTCCCATTCTAGAGCAACCACTTGGAGATACATCATATCAAGATAAGAGTATAGATATCTTACAGGAGTCTATATTACAATTTCAAAAATATCTGCTGAGTCTGTCAATATGGTGGAAGCACAATTGAGTCAATTGGAACATTTATAGAAATGAGGAAACTCTATCTTATCAACCTTTGACCAATTCAGCTATGCCAAACTCTATTGATCTGACCCAAGACTCTTGTCATTTTAGAAATCATGATTCAATTTCAGCACACCCATCTGAACTTGTCGAAACTTTAAATGTTAAAGATCCCATTGACATTTTGGCAAGTAATTGAACTTGAGCATGAATATGATCATGAACCTCAAATTAGTTATTCAATTCTACTTCCTGATTCAATTATGACTCCGTATCTTCACTGATTTCAATCCTTTTCCCGAGTCAGTATTGGATCCTGTACCAATCCATTGTGAAATTGAATCACCAATCTCTTATGATGATCATATTGAACTTGACCAATTTCATACTTTTGAAAGTCTCATTGATAAATTGGCAAGTTCCCATTTTTGTGGAATTGAACTCCATGAGGAATGTGACTTTGACCCTCAAATTTGTGATCCAGTTCAAATCCTGAATCATTATTGACTCTTATATATTACCCAATTTGAGTAACATTTTAGAGTCAATTTTGATTCCCATACCTGCCATTTCTGAACTTGAATCACCAATCATAGATAGTCACATTCCATCATGGGGAATGATTGTGGACTTGAGCTTCATTTTCTTGATTTGGACCCACTTCCTGAACCGATCTCGACTCCCGAACCTTTACTTGACTTGAGTTATTTTTCTGAGTCGATATTAGTTCCTATATTCCTGAGTCCAAATCAATCAATCCATTCTGGGACAAGGGTGTTGATAAATTTCACTCCGAGAAATTATTTTGAAAATTTGGAAATTAGATAGGGTAAAATTTTAATAAAAATCATAAATACATACATCTTTTTAGTGGGTTGTATCATGGAGGTCTTTGGTGGGTTCCTCCGGACTCCACGCAAGAAAAAGAGATTGGGTCGCATTTCGTGGACCAATCAGACCGCCACCGGAACCACCACCTTGAGGTGATTTTTCCCTCCCTCTATTTGTTTCATGCATACATACATCACGATGCATTGAGGACAATGCATGAGATAAGTGTGGGGGAGGGTTTACTAACATAGAGTTTTTAGATTTTCTTTCTTTTACACTTCTTTTAGGATACTTTTAGAAATTTTCCCTTTTGTATAGGAATTTCTCTTTCTTTAAAAACTTTTTGAAATAAGAGACAGTTTTGATCTATTTTAAGAAAATTAAGATGATCTTAGAAATTAAGGAAACCTTAATTATGACATCTTAAACCTAGTCGAAATAATGGATCTTGTTTAAAATTATAGGTTAAGTATAAAAGATTGGGGAGATAATTTTATCTTGAATATTTTGCCTTAGATAGTATGCATTTCACACTTACACAATTTTTGGGATGGAACCAAAGACCTAAAAATGCCATAAAGCAAATAATATATATAATATATATATATATATATATATATATATATATATATATAATATATATATATATATATATATATATGTGTGTGTGTGTGTGTGAATAAAAACATCATATTAAGCTGGATAATTATGCCTCAAGAAGCATGATTATCATGCCTAACGGTGGTCAAAAGAATCAAATAATCTCCCTTAGTTTGTGGCCTTGTTTACTTGAGTCCTTAAACCCTAAGGATGTTTTCTCATCTGGTGCCCTAAAACCGTCTGGTTTGGGAGTCATCGGTTATAGGCTCGCTACATGGGTGAACTAGAAAGCCTAAGAAAACTAAGGGAAGAAAAAAAAGAGAAAAAAGAAAGAATATATATATATATATATATATATATATATATATATATATATATATATATATATATATATATATATATAATATATATATATTATATATATAAAAATGGCTAGACGGTTAGAGTTGAAATCCCAGAAAACTTCACTAACAAAATGTGCATATTATCTAGGTTTTATGAGGAGATAAAATATTCAATCCAATTTGAATGCTTACCTTAATTGAAGACAAGATCTTGCATAGAGACTAAGTTTAAGAAAGAATGATTTTTGGTGGACTTATGACCTTAGATCACTTATATTTTTGCAAAAATAGTTCGAAAACATGTCTCTCTTTCAAAATGTGTTTTCAAAATACTAACATTTGTCTTCTTTCTTTATGGATTTTGTGGGTGCAATCCGCTGAAAACCCTCAGGAGACAACACTCCTCCTCTAGGGTAAACTAGAGGTTTAACGGCTTGTTGCACATGCTCAGTGCAATCGCGTCACCTGCGAAAGTGGTGTAATAACATTTGTAGTATAGTTTTCTTCTTGTTTTGCTCGGGACGAGCAAAAGATAAGTGTGGGGGTGTAATTAGTCTACGATTATGCATTATTATATCGCATTTCCCACCGATTTATGAATAAATTGTCGGTCTAAACCGTGTTTTGTCTTTATTGCAGGTAAAGCAAGAGTTCAAGGGCCAAGGAGTAGTAAGAGCCTAATTAATCCCAATTTATGGTAATTAATCCCGCATTACTTGGAGGCCAAGCAAAGGATTCTCTAGAAGATACAATGAACCTAGCCTCTTGCGCATATCAGACAAATTTGCGGACGAATTTACCAGAAACGGAATATACCAGGAAGCGTCTCGAAGCCAGACGGAGCCCCAGACCAAAACCAGGGAGTTCTCTCCCTGGTGTTGCCGCGGATCCGCGGGCCAAGAGCGCGGATCCGCGGCTTGTTAGGAGCCACGAGTCGATTTTCGACGCGTGGCCCGTCTCGTCTTCTGGAAGCATCTTTCGCCTATAAATAGACCTGCATAGGCCCAGAGCGAAGGGAGTCTTCGTTTTTTAGAAGCAGGTGCAGATTTTAGGAGTAGTGTAGGTAGGTGCTCTTCATTCACTTGTATTTTTATTTCTTATTAGATTATTGTAGTAGGGCTGAGTGATTCATAGAGAGAGAGATAGAGAGGGATTGATATAATAGATAGTGACAGTCTATGTAAAGGTGCCTCCTTTCTCTTCCATTGTAATCTCCTTCATCTCTACATGATTCTTGCTAACTTTTATTCTCATGGCAATCTAACTACTAACCACTAACCATCTAACCAATTACTTGATAATCCACATGAATCGGGTAGCCTCTATTAAGCCTTGTTCTTGCAAGAGCTATTGATGGCTCATGATGATGGATTCTAACATTCTAACATTCTAACACCTAACTACTAACTTGCTACTTGCAAATGCTAACTTTATTTCATGCTCACCTCTAACCGGTTTTGATCTAACAGTAGCTTGCAACTTGTTATGTGGTATGGAGTATTATTTGAATGTGAAGAATCATCTCTTTTGCCATGCTTTGTATCGTCTCTTGAAGCTAAGGATTAGTGATGGCCGAGGATT